>CM053607.1:127550306-127575784 GCA_028646535.1 Procyon lotor | reverse complement strand
AAAAAAAAAAAAGAATAAAAGACAGGCTCAGGTGGATAGCATCTTTAGGGCCTCCTTAGTAGCACATTGATTCCCTAAGAGGTCACCAGTCTACTGGTGACTGAGCAAAGGAGGAAATAAAAGGATAATTTAGTGGGCAATGCTGGCTCCCAATTCTTGAATTCTTCAATTCTTGAAGGCAGGGGAATGTTTTGCTGACTGTACGTTGTGTCCAACCCTTCTTCTCATGTTCTTCCACACATACAGATCTGAAAAGTACATACAACTCAAATTCCATGTCGCTGTGCCAAGAAACCCATGTGTGACATGCGTGGAAGCTGCTTTCTCTTCTAATCCCTTTTGTCACTAAGTTTGCTGCAGGGCCAGTGCCTGCCTTGTGGTCCATTACAATTCCAAGTCATTCTCCATCCATCTTCCAATTGTAATCAGTTCCTCCAATTTCACTTCATGAGGCTTTACTGCCCTCCATCTCTCTTAGTATTTTTTTTTTCTTTGCATTATCCACTCTCCAAAGTTCACCATCTCAGGTGATTATGTCTGAATTCCAATGTCCTTATTGCAGCAAAAAGAAATTACCTGTGATGTGTTCTATGAATCTGTGCAGTAATGACATAAGTTCTAATATAAGTTTTAAATTGCATAAGCTTGTAATTTTGGGAAAATAAATTATATAATCTTGTAAATTTATCTTGTAGCATTTAACTACAAACTGTATCACAATAGTATCATCTTATATTCTTATTTTATACAATGCCAAAGATATTTTATGACATGAGCTATAAGAATCAGCAATTTAAATATGAAAACAGGGGCACCTGGGTGGCTCAGTGGGTTAAAGCCTCTGCCTTCAGCTCAGGTCATCATCACAAGGTTGCAGGATGGAGCCCCACATCTGGCTTTCTGCTCAGCAGGGAGCCTGCTTCCCCCCTCTCTCTTTCTCTGCCTGTCTCTCTGCCTACTTGTGATCTCTTTATGTCAAATGAGTAAATAAAATCTTAAAAAAAAAATAGACAAGATTCCATTACACAGTGATGAATATTTTTTTTAATGATTTTATTTATTTGACAGAGAGAGAGAGAGAAGGAACACAAGCAAGGGGAGTGGGAGAGGTAGAAGCAGGCTTCCCACTGAGCAAGGAGCCCGATGTGGGGCTTGATACTGCAACCTTGTGATCCTGCAACCTGAGCTGAAGGCAGACGACCAATGACTGAGACACTCAGGAGCCGATGTATATTTTTTTATATTCAGGTCTTATAAGTACCTTTTATTCTATACACAAACACAATTTATTTTCTTTTCCTCCTTCTCTTTCTCTTCTTTCTTTCTCTTCCTCTTCCCTTTTCCCTTCTTATACTCCTCTACCTCCTTCACTCCTCCTCCCCTTCTTCTCCTTCTTCCTCCTTCTCCTTCTTTCTTCTTCCCCTCCCCTCCCATCCTCCCCCTCCACTACTTCTCCTCCTCCTCCTCCTTCTCCTTTTTCTTCTTCTCCTTCCTCTTCCTTCAAGATCCTTTAATGGAATGGTATCCAAGGCTTATAATCAGAATCTCTGTGTGTCCAAAACAACAAATTTATTTTTGTCTTTTTAAAAATAACTTCATTGGGGAAAATGACAAAATTGGGATCATCTGTATTTTGTAAAATGATCATTTATTTATCACGAAATTTCTATCCTAGGTTGAGAGACTACATGTGTGAAAAATTAGAAAGCTATATGATAAATTGAATTTTCTTCAAATGATAATTCATTTGTGGTTTGATTCCATAAATCATATATTCTTATTGCAATCGAGCCAACAAACAGATCTTTTTTTTTATTTAAATTCTACTTAGGGGCGCCTGGGTGGCTCGGTCATTAAGCGGCTGCCTTCGGCCCAGGTCAGATCCCAGGGTCCTGGGATCGAGCCCCGCATCAGGCTCCCTGCTCAGCAGGAAGCCTGCTTCTCCCGCTACCATTCCCTCTACTTGTGTCCCCTCTCTCGCTGTGTTTCTCTCTGTTAAATAAATAAAATCTTTAAAAAAAAATTCTACTTAGTAAGCATATAGTGCTATATTGGTTTCAGGAGTAGAATTTAGTGATTCATCACTTACATATAACACTCAGTGCACATCCCAACCTCTAGCTAAAATGTTAAGTAGTTTCAAAAAACAAAAAGAAAACACAAAAACAAGTCAAGAAATGTGATATCAAATGAATAAAAAAAATAGAGAATAAGAAAAAAAAACTTGTATCTATGAATTATACAGGTTTGAGGGTATTATTGGGTGCTTAATACATTGATTTCCCTTGATGTTGGGGATTTAAAGTCTTATGTGGACCCTGTGGTTATAGTCCTTTTGTTTTTTTGACTTGTCTTCTGGGGGAGAGGACTGGCTTGTTGTTTTCTAGTCAATGTTGCTTGGGTTGAGTCTCCCTGCCCCCCCATCAAGGGGCAGAGCTCTGTGGAAACTGGTTTCTCAGTCTTTTGCTCTCTGGAAGCTTTTGGCCTTTGTAGCTTTTTCTCCTTTTCAGAGAGTCTGAGCAAGGGATCTGTCTGTCAGTACCCAGACCTCCACGTCACAGAGAAGCCTCAGTCTGCTCCCCTCTGGGTTGTCCAGAAGGGACACTCTTCTCTGCAAAACTCCCAGAGCTGCCTGTCCCAGGTGCCGCACACTCAGCAGTTCTGCTACTCTGCTTGCTCCCCTGCTCTCCGGGTTCCAGGCTCTGTTGGGGTGTGGCCAGATTCCTGCTGAGATTAGTGCACTGGCCATGAAGGTCTTGCCTTTGAGGGTGCACCATCCAGATAGCGCTTTACATGGAGGAAAAACTGCTGGCTCTAGGACCACAGCAGACTCTCTAAGGCACTTGCAGGTGTGCACGCATCCCACCTACAGAATGGTGCCAGGAGTGGACAGCTGCAGGTTCTGAGTCATAGACTGGATCCCCCCTACTAGTCTTTCTTTGAGGTGAGTGGTGTCCTTCCTGGGAGTGTGGGCCCAGGCTTGTGCCCGTGCCCACCCCCTGCCACTAGTTGCTCCTCAGAACCTATGCTCTTTTTTTTTTTTTTAAGATTTTATTTATTTGACAGAGAGAAACACAGCAAGAGAGGGAACACAAGCAGAGGGAATGGTAGCAGGAGAAGCGGGCTTCCTGCTGAGCAGTGAGCCAGATGCGGAGCTCTATCCTAGGTCCCTGGGATCTGACCTGGGCCAAAGGCAAACGCCTAACGACTGAGCCACCCAAGCGCCCCAGAACCTTATGCTCTTTTTAAGTGTTTTTAACCAGACTCTAAGTTATTGCTGCTCCCCAACCACCTGGCTCTTTCCTTTGGTGTATTACTTCCTTGCACCACTTCTGGTGGCTCCCTCCCCCTTTTGTTTATCCTCTGATACCATTTTGAGTGTTCCCGCTTTGCTTTACCTCTCTGCTGCTATCTTCTGCTCCCATAGAGATCCAGAAGTGAAAAATCTCGCTACTCAGGATGAATTAATGGGTGTTCAGCGTGCTCTGGTAAATATCCAGCTCACTTTTGGGGACAGATTGCAACAGGATATCCTACCTCTCCAACATCTTGCCTCCACATCAGAAATTCATGTCTTTTAGATTGTATATTGCCCTGAAGTTATGGGTAATGATTTGATTTAAGCACTGGGTATGACTCCAAATTAGCAAAATATAATACAGATTTATCAGTTAGTCACAGAAGGACACAATGAAGGTTCATATGCAGAAATAATTTTCCACTGGAAAATACGGAGACCAGCCTTTTTGTACAACACTTACCTATTTGCATGTATTATGAGATAACATTATTTTGGTTTATAAAATAATGCTTAAAATATAAGTCTGAAAAAGAAGAATCTACAAAATAATGTAATTATAAATGTAATATCTGTGCTACTGTTCCTGTTAAAACACTGATTTTTTCTACTTACAATATGAATCACAGGCCTTGAGTAATTAATTTTTTTAAAAAAGTTCATGGATATATATAGGCATATTTTCATAAGTTTCTCTCTTTATACTGTGAGAGAAATATAATGGCTAAGGAAAATGGCCTTGAAACTAATATTTTAATGATTTTATTTGATTCATATCTGTCATTGATATATTTGGATCTGAAAGTATGTCTTTTAACCTTTAGTTTCTTTTTTTAAGATTATCTATCTATCTATCTATCTATCTGTCTGTCTGTCTGTCTGTCTATCTATCTATCTATTTATTTATTTATTTGAGAGAGAGAGAACAGAAGAAGGGGGAGGAGAAGAGGAAAAGAGAGAATCTGACTACGCCCTGAGCAGGGAATCTGAAGTAAGACTTGATCATTCCAAGATCCTGAGATCATGACCTGAGCCAAAGGCAAATGCTTAACTGAATGAACTACCCAGGTACCCTAAAATTTACTTTAATCAATTGTTACTTAATAATACTAAAATTAATTAATTTTATTTTAAAATTTCATTTCATTTCACCAACGTTTAGTGCATTCTTAGTTTCAGACATAGCATTGAGTAATTAATCAATAACATAAAATGCAGGGTTCATCACATCATGTGCCCTCATTAATATATCACCCAGTTACTGCATCTACCTACACTTTCCCCTCCAGCAACCCTCCCAGGATCCTATTGTTAAAAGTATCTCATAATTTGTCTCCCTCTCTGATTTCTTCCCATTAAGTTTTCCCTCTCTACCCATATGATCTTCTGCGCTGCTTCTTATATTCCACATATGAGTGAAACCATATAATTACTGTCTTTCTCTGAATGACTTTATTTGCTTAGCATAATACCCTCCAGTTCCATCCTTGTCAA
Source organism: Procyon lotor (assembly GCA_028646535.1). Classification (NCBI taxonomy): domain Eukaryota; kingdom Metazoa; phylum Chordata; class Mammalia; order Carnivora; family Procyonidae; genus Procyon; species Procyon lotor. The sequence goes on along the minus strand of CM053607.1, from coordinate 127,570,992 downwards.
TGAAAATGGTAAATATATCTTTTTTGATGGCTGAATAATATCCCATTCCATATATCTAACCCTTGTCTTCTTTATCCATTCATCTGTCAATGGATATCTCAGTTCTTTCCAGGTTATAGTGGATATTGGTGCTATAACATTAGGGTACAAGGGCCCCTTTGGATCACATTATTTGTGTCTTTGGTGTAAATACCTAGAGGTGAAATTTATGGGTCATGGGTTGGCTCTATTTTTAGCTTTTGGAGGAACCACCTAAATCTTTTCCAGAGTGGCTATACCAGCTTGCATTCCCACCAAATGTTTAAGAGGTTTCCCCTTTCTGAATACCCTGGCCAAGATTTGCTGATTCCTGATTTGTTTATTTTAGCCATTCTGATAGCTATGAGGTGCTATATTATTGTTATTCTTATTTGTATTTCCCTGATGACAAGTGACGTGGAGCAGTTTTTCAAGGGTCTGTTAGCCATTTGTATGTCTTCTTTGGAGAAGTATCTGTTCATGTCTTCTTCCCATTTGTTGACTGGAATACTATTTTTTGTGTGTTGAATTTGATAATTTCTTTATGGATATTGGATACTAATCCTTTATCAGATGTTTCATTTGCAAATATCATCTCCCATTCCATAGGTTGCCTTTTAGTAGTTTTGTCTAGTTTCCTTTGCTGTACAAGTCCCCAAAGTAATTTGTTTACTTTTGTTTCTCTTGCCTTTGCAGATGTACCTAGCAAGAAGTTGCTGTGGTTGAGGTCAAAGAGGTTTCTCAATTAATGCATAAAACGCATTTGACAAAATACAGCACGCTTTCTTTTTTTTCCCCAAAAATGTTTATTTTATTTTTTCAGTGTTACAAGACTTATTGTTCATGCACCACACCCAGTGATCCATGCAATATGTGCCCTCCTCAACACCCACCACCAGGCAACACCCACCGCCTGCCCCTCCAAAACCCTCAGTTTGTTGCTCAGAGTCCACAGTCTCTCATGGTTCATCTCCCCCTCTGGTTTCCTCCCATTCACCTTTCCCTTACTTCTCATAATGTCCTCCATGTTTTTCTTTACTTTCAGCATGTGAAACCATAAGGTAATCGGTTCTCCCTGGTTGACTTATTTCACTCTGCATAATCTCTTACAGTCCCATCCATGTTGATAGAAAAGTTGGATATTCGTCCTTTCTAATGGAGGCATAATATTCCATTGTATGTATGGACCATATCTTCTTTATCCATTCATCTGTTGAAGGGCATCTTGGTTCTTTCCACAGTTTGGCAAATTGTGTCCATTGCTGCTATGAACATAGGGGTACATGTGGCCCTTCTTTGTATTGCATCTGCTTCTTTGGGGTAAATACCCAGCAGTGCAATGGCGAGGACATAGGGTAGCTCAATTTTCAATTTCTTGAGGAATCTCCACACTGTTTTCCAAAGTGGCTGCACCAACTTACATTCCCACCAAAAGTAGGAGGGTGCTCCTTTCTCCACACCCTCTCCAAAATTTGTTGTTTACTGTCCTGTTGATTTTGGCCATTCTAAACGGTGTAAGATGGTATCTCAGTGTGGTTTTGATTTGAATCTCCCTGATGGCTAAAGATGATGAACATGTTTTCATGTGTCTGTTAGCCATTTGTATGTCTTCTTTGGAGAAGTGTCTGTTCATGTCTTCTGCCCATCTTTTGATGTGATTATCAGTTTTGTAAGTGCTGAGTTTGAGGAGATCTTTATAGATATTAGATATAAGACTTTTGTCTGTAGTGTCATTTGTGAATATCTTCTCCCATTCTGTGTGTTGACTGTTTGTGTTGTTGACTGTTTCCTTTCCTATGCAGAAGCTTTTTATCTTGATGAGGTCCCAAAATTCATTTTTGCTTTTGTTTCCTTTGCCTTTGGAGATATTTCCTGAAAGAAGTTGCTGTGGCTGATGTCGAAGTGGTTACTGCCTAAATGCTCCTCTAGGATTTTGATAGATTCCTGCCTCACGTTGAGGGCTTTTATCCATTTCGAGTTTATCTTTGTGTATGGTGTAAGAGAATGGTCAACTTTCATTCTTCTGTATGCATCTATCCAATTTTCCCAGCACCATTTATTGAAGAGACTGTCTTTTTTCCACTGGATATTTTTTCCTCTTTTGTCAAAGATTCTTTGACCATAGAGTTGTGGGTCCATATCTGTGCTCTCTATTCTGTTCCCCTGGTCTATGTGTATGTTTTTGTGCCAGTACCATGCTGTCTTGGTGATCACCGCTTTGTAGTAAAGCTTGAAATCGGGCAATGTGATGCCCCCAGCTTGGTTTTTCTTTTTGATCATTTGCTTAGCAATTCGGGGTCTTTTCTGGTTCCATATAAATTTTAGGATTGGTTGTTCCAGGCTTTTGAAGAAATCCAGTGGAATTTTGACCGGGATGGCATTGAAAGTATAGATTGTTCTTGGCAGTATAGAAATTTTCACAATGTTTATTCTTTCAATCCAGGAACATGGAATGCTTTTCCAATTTTTTGTGTCATCTTCAATTTTTTTCATGAGCGTTCTGTAGTTCTTCGAGTACAGATCCTTCATCTCTTTGGTTAGGTTTATTCCCAGGTATCTTATGGTTTTTGGTGCTATCATAAATGGAATAGATTCCCTTATTTCTCTTTCCACAGTTTCATTGTTAGAGTATAGGAAAGCTACTGATTTCTGTGCATTGATTTTGTAACCCTCCACATTACTGAATTGCTGTATGAGTTCAAGTAGCATGGGGATGGGGTCTTTTGGGTTTTCCATATACAGTAACATGTCGTTTAGCACTCTTTCTTGATTAAAACCCCCCACGCTGTATTGATAGAGGGAACATATCTCAATATCATAAAAGCTAGCTATGAAAAACTCACAGTGACTATCATTAAAAATAGGAAACAGCTGAGAACTTTTCTGTGCTCTCCTTTAGGTTTTTGATGGATTTCTGTCTCACATTTTGATCTTTCATTCATTTTGAATTTATATCTGTGTTTGGTGTAAGAAAATGGTCCAGTTTCACTATTCATGTGGCTGTCCAATATTCCCAGCAATATTTATTGAAGAGACTGTCTTTTTTCCTTTGGATATTTTTACTGCTTTGTCAAAGATTAGTTGACCATAGATCTGGGGGTCCATTTCAATATTTCTCCTCTGTTTTTGTGCCAATACCATACTATCTTGATGATTATAACTTTGCAATATACTTGAAGTCCAGTGTTGTGATGCCAAACTCTTTGGTTTTCTTTTTACTCTCTCTTTTTTTAAGATTTTATTCCTTTATTTGACACACAGAGAAAGAGACCACAAGTAGGCAGAGAGGTAGGCAGAGAGAGGAGGAGTATCAGGCTGCCTGATGAGTGGAGAGCCTGATGTAGGGCTCAATCCCAGGACCTCAAGATCATGACCTGAGCCAAAGGCAGAGGTTTTCACCCATTGAGCCACCTAGGCACCTCTCATTTTATTTTTAAACATTCCTGTCTATTTGGAATATTTTCTGGTTCCATACAAATTTTAGGATTATTTGTGCCAGCTCTTTGAAAAATGTCAATGGTATTTTGATAAGGATTCCATTGAGTGTATATTTCTCTGGGCAACATAGACATTTTAGCAATATTTATTCTTCCAATCCTTGAACATGGAATGCTTTTTTTTTTCCTCATTTTTTCTTTCCTCCTCAAATTCTTTCATAAGTGTTCTCTAGTTTTTAGAGTAAAGATACTTTACCTCTTTGGTTACACTTATTCTTAGTATGTTATGGTTTTTGGAGCTATTGTAATTGGGATATGTTCAGTAATTTCCCTTTCTTCTGTCTCATTGTTAGCACATAGAAATGTAACTGATTTCTGGGCATTTATTTTGTATCGTGCCATGTCACTGAATTGCTGTATGGATTCTAGCAATTTTGGGATAGTCTTTTGGGTTTTCCACATAAAGTATCATGTCAACTATTGAGAATGAGAATTTGAATTCTTTGGCAATTTGAATGACTTTTATTTCTTTTTTTTTTCTTTTTTTCTGATTGCTGAAACTAGGACATCTATTACAATGTTGAACAATAGTGGTAGTGTGGACATCCCTGTTGTATTCCTGATCTTAAGGGAAAAGTTCTCAGCTGTTTTCTATTTGAATGATACTCACTGTGAGTTTTTATAGATAGCTTTTATGATATTGAGATATGTTCCCTCTATCTACAGTGTGGAGGATTTTAATCAAGAAGGAGTGCTATATTTTTTTCAAATGTTTTTTATACATTAATTGAGATTATCATATGATTCTTGTCCTTTCTTATTTAATGTGGTGTATTCCATTGAATGATTTGCAAATGTTTGCAGATCAGAAATAAATCCCAGTTTACCATGGTGAATAATATTTTTAATATAGTGTTGGGTCTTGTTTTCTGGTGTCTTGTTAAGTATTTTGGCATCCATCTTTATCAGAGATATTGGTCTAAAATTATCCTTTTTAGTGGGGACTTTGGTTTTAGGCTCAAGGTAATATTGGCCTCACAGAAGAGTGTGGGAATATTATTTCCATTTCTATCTTTGAAACAGTTTCAGAATTTAGATATTATTTTTTCTTTAAATGTTTGGTATAGGGGCACTCGGGTGGCTCACTGGGTTAAAGCCTCTCCCCTCGGCTCAGGTCATGATCTCAGGGCCCTGGAATCAAGCCCATCATAGGGCTCTCTGCTCAATGGGGAGCCTGCTTCTCCCCCCATCAATCTTCCTGCCTCTCTGACTGCTTGTGATAGCACTTTCTTGCTCTCTCTCTCTGTCAAATAAGTAAATAAATATTTTTAAAAATTTAAAAAATAAGTGTTAGAATTCTCCTGGGAAGCCATCTGTTTCTGGATTCCTCTTTGTTGGGGGATTTTTAATTACCCTTCAATTTCCTGACTGGTTATGAATCTGTTCAGGTTGTCTGTTCTTCCTATTTCAGGTTTGGCAGTTTATACATTTCTAGGAATGCATTTATTCCTTCCAAATTTCCTAATTTGTTGGTGTAGAGATGTTCATAATTTGTTCTTAAACATTTTGTATTTCCTTGGTGTTTGTCGTGATCTTTTTCATTCAGCATTTCATTAGTTTATGTACTTTCTCTTTTCTTTTTGATAAGTCTGCTATGTATTTATCATTCTTACTAGTTTTAAATATTTTATTTATATAACAGAGAGAGAGATCACAAGTAGGCAGAGACAGCAGAGTGAGAGGGGGAAGCAGGCTCGTGCTAAGCAGTGAGCCCAATGAGAGGCCCAATCCCAGGTTCCCAGGAACCTGAGATCTTGACCTGAGCTGAAGGCAGAGGCTCTAACCCACTGAGCCACCCAGGCACCCCTCTTACAAATTTTTCAGTGAACAAGCTTCAAGTTTCATTGATTGTTCTACTGTTCTTTGATTTCTATTTCATTCATTTCTGCTGTGAGCTTTATTATTTCTTGTCTCCTTCTTTGTTTTGGCTTCATTTGCTGTTCTTTCTCTCCTTTACGTGTGAGGTTACCTAGTATACATGAGATTTTTCGTTTGTTTTGTTGACTGTTTCCTTAGCGGTGCAGAAGCTTTGTATCTTGATGAATTCCCAAAAGTTCAATTTCGCTTTTGTTTCCTTTGTCTTTGGAGACATGTCCTGAAAGAAGTTGCTGTGGCTGATGTCGAAGAGGTTACTGCCTATGTTCTCCTCTAGGATTTTGATAGACTCCTGCCTCATATTGAGGTCTTTTATCCATTTCGAGTTTATCTTCGTGTATGGTGTAAGAGAATGGTCAAGTTTCATTCTTCTACATACAGCTGACCAATTTTCCCAGCACCATTGATTGAAGAGACTATCTTTCTTCCACTGGATATTTTTCCCTATTTTGTCAAAGATTATTTGACCATAGAGTTGCAGGTCCATATCTGGGCTCTCCATTCTGTTCCACTGGTCTATGTGTATGTTTTTGTGCCAGTACCATGCTGTCTTGGTGATCACCGCTTTGTAGTAAAGCTTGAAATCGGGCAATGTGATGCCCCCAGCTTGGGTTTTCTTTTTCAGCATTTGCTTAGCAGTTTGGGGTCTTTTCTGGTTCCATATAAATTTTAGGTTTGTTTTTTCCAGGCTTTTGAAGAAATTCAGTGGTATTTTGATTGGGATGGCATTGAAAGTATAGTTTGCTCTGGGCAGTATAGACATTTTAAAAATGTTTATTCTTCCAATCCAGGAACATGGTATGCTTTTGCACCTTTTTGTGTCTTCTTCAATTTCTTCCATGAGTGTTTTGTAGTTCTTTGAGTACAGATCCTTCACCTCTTTGGTTAGGTTTTTTCCCAGGTATCTTATGGTTTTTGGTGCTATTGTAAATGGAATAGATTCCCTAATTTCTCTTTCCACAGTTTCATTGTTAGTGTATAGGAAAGCCACTGATTTCTGGGCATTGATTTTGTATCCTGCCACATTCCTGAATTGCTGTATGAGTTCTAGTAATTTGGGGTGGAGTCTTTTGGGTTTTCCATATAGAGTAACATGTCGTCTGCGAAGAGAGAGAGTTTGACTTCTTCATTGCCAATTTGAATACCTTTTATTTGTTTTTGTTGTCTGATTGCTGTCGCTAGGACTTCTAGGACTATGTTGAACAAGAGTGGTGAGAGTGGGCATCCTTGTCGTGTTCCTGATCTCAACGGGAAGGCTGTCAGCTTTTCCCCATTGAGAATGATATTTGCTGTGGGCTTTTCACAGATACATTTAATAATGTTGAGGAATGTTCCTTCTATCCCTATACTTTGAAGAGTTTTAATCAGGAAGGGATGCTGAATTTCGTCAAACGCTTTTTCTGCATCAATTGAGAGGACCATGTGGTTCTTCTCTCTTCTCTTATTGATCTGTTCTATCACATGGATTGATTTGTGAATGTAGAACCACACTTGCATCCCAGGGATAATACCCACTTGGTCATGATGAATAATCTTTTTAATATGCTGTTGGATCCTATTGGGTAGTATGTTGTTGAGAAATTTGGCATCCATATTCATCAAGGATATTGGTTTGAAATTCTCCATTAAGATAGGGTCTTGGCCTGGTTTAGGGATCAGGGTAACACTGGCTTCAGAGAGAGTCTGGAGGTTTTCCTTTTGTTTTGATTTTTTTGCAAGTTTGGGGAGAATATTTATTATTTTTTTCTGTAAATGCTTGGTAGAAATCTCAAGGGAAACTGGTCCTGTAGTCTTGTTTTTTGGGACTGTTTCAATCTCATTACTATATATTGATTTATTCAGGTTGTCAATTTCTTCCTGTTTCACTCTTGGAAGTTTACAGGTTTCCAAGAATGCATCCATTTCTTCTAGGTTGCTTAACTTAATTGCATATAGCTGTTGATATTAATATCTGATGATTATTTCTATTTACTTTGGATTAGTCGTGTTCTCTCCCATTTCATTCATAACTTTGTTAATTTGGGTCCTCTTTTCTTTTCGATGAGTTTGGCATGTGGCTTATCAATCTTATTGATTTTTTCCCAAAAATGAACTTCTGGTTTTGTTGATGAGTTCTACCGTTTCTCTAGTTTCTAAGTCATTGATCTCTGCTCTAATCTTAATTATTTCCCTTTTTGTGCGTGGGGTTGGCTTAATCTGTTGTTGATTTTCCAATTCCTTAAGGTGTAAAGAGAGCTGATGTATTTGGGATTTTAAAGTTGTTTTTTTTTTTTTTTTTTTTGAGTGTGGCTTGGATGGTTACGTATTTTCTCCTTAGGACCGCCTTTGCCATGCCCCATAGGTTTTGGACTAATATGTCTTCATTCTCATTGGTTTCCATGAATTGTTTAAGTTCTTCTTTGATTTCCTGATTCATCCAAACATTCAGGAAGAGGTTTGTCTTTATCTTCTGAGCGTTTGAATTCCTTCCAAATTTTTTCTTGTGTTTGAGTTCCAGTATCAAAGCATTGTTGTCTGAGAATATTCAGGAAATCATCTCAATCGTATGGTATAAGTTGAATCTTGATTTATGACCCAGTATGTGTTCTAGTCTGGAGAATGTTCCTTGTGCGCTCCAGAAAAATGAGTATTCTACTGTTTTAGGGTGGAATGTTCTGTATATATCTTTGAGTTCTATCTGGTCCAATATGTCATTCATAGCTCTTTTTTTTTTTTATGGACTTTCTGTTTGGATGATCTGTCTGTTACTGAGAGTGGTATGTTAAGATCTCCTACCATTAATGTATTCATATCAATATGACTCTTTATTTTGATTAAGAGTTGGCTTATGGGGGCACCTGGGTGGCTCAGTCGTTAAGCATCTGCCTTCGGCTCAGGTCATGATCCCAGGGTCCTGGGATCGAGCCCCGCATCAGGCTCCCTGCTCGGCAAGAGGCCTGCTTCTCCCACTACCATCCCCTCTGCTTGTGTTCCCTCTCTCACTGTGTTTCTCCCTGTCAAAGAAAAAAAAAAAAAAAGAGTTGGCTTATGTAGTTGGCAGCTCCTATATTGGGGGGCATAAATATTTACAATTGTTAGATCTTCTTGGTGGATAGACCCTTTATGAGTTATGTAGTATCCTTCTGTATCTCTGACTACAGTCTTTAGCTTATCATCTAATTTATCTGATATGAAAATCACTTCCCCAGCTTTCTTCTGAGGACCATTAGTATGAAAGATGGTTCTCCATCCCTTCACTTTCAGTCTGGATGTATCTTCTGGTTCCAAATATTTCCTTTGTAGACAGCATATGGACAGGTCCTGTCATTTTATCCAGTTTGCAACTCTGTGCCATTTAATGGGAGCCTTTAAACCTTTCACGTTGAAAATGGTTATTGAGAGATAAGTTTTTATTGACATCATGTTTCCTGTGATGTCTTTGTTTCTATAAATTGTAAGTTCCTGATTTATGCCATTCATGGGTTCTTTCTACTTTTATAGAACCCCCTTTTATATTTCTCATAGTGCTGGATTGGTGGTCACATACTCTTTTAATCCTTTCTGGCATTGGAAGCTCTTTATCTCTCTGACCATTTTGAATGTTGACCATGCTGTTTAATGTATTCTTGGCTGCATTTTCTTCTCATTTACTGCCCTGAATATGTCTTGTCAGACCTTTCTGGCTTGCCAGGTTTCTGTGGACAGGTCTGATGTTATTCTGATGGGTCTTCATCTCTACATAAGGAATCTCTTCCCCCTAGCTGCCCTTAGGACCTCTTGTCTAAAATTATTATTTGCAAATTTCACCATGATGTGTCTAGCTGATTTTCTAGTCTCATTGATTTTGGCAGGTGTCCTTTCTGCCTTTAGGACATGAATACATGTTCCATTTCCCAGACTGGGGAATTTTTCATCCAGTATTTGGTCAGCTATATCTTCTTGTCTTCTGTCTTTCTCCACTCCCTCAGGGCTTCCAATAATTCTGACATACGTATATTTCATGGCATCATTTATTTCCCTAAATCTATTCTTATGATTTCTTTTTTTTTTTAAAGATTTTATTTATTTATTTGACAGAGAGAGAGATCACAAGTAGGCAGAGAGGCAGGCAGAGAGAGAGAGGGAAGCAGGCTCCCCGCTGAGCAGAGAGCCCGACGTGGGGCTCGATCCCAGGACCCTGAGATCATGACCCGAGCTGAAGGCAGAGGCTTTAACCCACTGAGCCACCCAGGCGCCCCTATTCTTATGATTTCTAAGCAGTTTGTTTCAGCTCTCCTATTGACCTTTCTTCTCAACCATCTTGTCCTCTAGATCACAAATTCTATTTTCCGTCTCTGTAACTCTAGCTGTTAGACTATTTATATTAAACTGGGTCTCACTGATTACATTTTTAACATTTGCTGTACTGGTTTTCTGTTCTTCCCTTAGAGATTCTATGTTGTCATTAATGTTTTTCTTCATCCTATCCATTGCCTGGATAATTGTTACCCCTAATTCTCCTTCCAGCATACTGTTTATGTCCATTTCCAATAGTTCTGGGGGAGAGGGTGCAATCTCTGGGTTTTTCCTATGTTGGATGTTCCTACTCTTAGTCACTTTGATGAAAATGCATGAGAGGATGTCTAGCTGAATATAGGTCCCACAATCCAGGCAGGGTGCACCCTGGATGGTTTTGGAGCAATTGGGATTCATCACCAAAAAGAGAGTATAAAGATAAAAAGAGAGAGAGAGAGAAATACAAAAAAAAGAAATCCCAGCCAGAATGGGCCCCCAAAATAAGATTTATAAGATATATAAACAAACATGAAAATACATAAACACTGACAATAGTAAATGGCAAGAAATAAAAGAACTTAGTGTGAATGAACCCCAAGAATAAGATTTATATAATACCAGAACAAAAGCAAACACAGAAACACTGACAGAATAATAACATGGGAGCATGGTTATAAATCCTTGATTTGGGCAAAGAAGATTATTTCACATCTTCCTGTTGTTTTATTAAGCCTCTGGTTGCAATGCTAAGTTGTTTAAAAAAGTTAAAAAAAACCCAGGAAACATTAGAACGAGTGAAGGAAAAAAAAAAGAGAGAGAAAGAAAGAAAGAAAAAAATCTTGTATCTATGAAATATACTGGTTTTAGGGTATTATGGGGAGATAATATAGTCATTTCATATGATGTTGGGTTTATAGTTTTATGGGGACCCTGTGGTTATTGTCCTCTTGTTTTTGGTTTGTCTTCTGGTGGAGGTGCTTGCTGCATTGCTTCCCAGTCAGTTTTGCTTGGCTTGAGTTGCTCTGCTGGCTATCAAGGGGCTGGGTTCTGTGGAAACCAGTTTTTCAGTCTTTTTCACTCTGGAGGTGTTTTTTGTTTGTTTGTTTTTTTGTTTTTGTTTTTGTTTTTGTTTTGTTTTGTTTTGTTTTGTTTTTTCTTTTGTGGATTTTTGTGCATTTTTGGAGAGTCTGAGCAAGGATTCTGCCCATACCCAGACCTATGAGTCACAGAGAAGCTTCAGTTCGCTCCCCTCTCGGTGGTCCAGAACACACATTTCCCTCTGCAAACTCACACTGCAGCCTGCCACAGTTGGAGCACACAACCAGCCACCATCTCAGTTGCCCCATGAGGCCCTTGCTAGCCTCTGCACCTTCATGTGACCAAAGCCAAAAATGATATTGGTCTAGGAAACTTGCTTCTGGTGGCTGCCATTGCTGGGCCTGCTCTCCAGGCTGTAGGCCCACGCACAGTGTGCTCAGATTCCTGCCCGAGATCTGCTGTGTTCTCTCAAGCAGCTGGCTGAGAGTGTCCAGACCCTTCTGCATGAGTGGATGTCCTGCAGTCCTAGAGACCGCCAAGTAGGGCTCCCACCTGTTTTCTTAGGGGTTTGTAGGAGTGCACCCAGTCCAAGGAATGCTACACACAGAGAAAAGCTGCAGGCTCATGGACCACCCCAGGTTCCCTAAAGGCACTTGCAGGAGTGTTCCCTGGCCCTTAAATAGTGCAAGGATCCGAAAGCTGCAGGTTCATGAAACAAGGACTGAACCCCCACCAGTCTCTCTTTGATGCGGTTTGTTGCCCATGGAAGTGCCCTTATTGGGAATGTGGGCTTATGCCCATGCCCATGACCACTCACTTCCACTAGTTGCCTCTTAAGATCTTTTGCTCTTTTTAAGTGTTTTTAACAGGACTCTAAGTTAATCTTGGTCCCCAGCCACAGGGCACTTTCCTTTGGGGTATTACTGTCCTTGGGTGGCTTCTAGTGGCTCCTCCTCCTTCTGTTTGTTCTCCAATATAGGTTTGAGTGTTCCCACTCTGTTTTACCTCTCCACTGCTGACTTCTGCTCATGTAGAGATCCAGAAGTGAACAATGGTACTTCTCAGGCTGATTTCATGGGTGTTCAGCATGTTCTGGAAGATATCCAGCTCACTTTATGGGACTAGTTGTAACAGAGTTTCCTACTTCTCCACCATCTTGCTCTCCTCCTCTTTATTGATCTTTTCAAAGAATTAACTTGTAGATTCATTGATCTGTGCTTTTGTGGTTTTGTTTGTTATTTTTTGTTTGTTTGCTTCTCTATCATTGATTTCTACTTTATATTATTTCCTTCCTTCTTCTTTTTCTAACCACTTTAGTTATAAAGTTAGATTTGTTTATTTGAGATATTTCTTATTTCTTGAAGTATACTTATATTGGTAAAAACTTCCTTCTTTGAACAACTTTTGCTGCATCCCAAATGTGTTCTCAATATTTTCTGTTTTCATGTACTTTTAAAAATTTCTTCTCTTATTTCCTGTTTGACTTATTCAGTAACGTGTTATTTAACATCCATATATTTATGGTCTTACCAGACTTTTTTTTTTTTCTTTTGGTTAATTTTTAGTTTCACAGAGTTGTGTTCAGAAAAGTTGCATGGAATGTCTATGATCTTCTTGAATTACTTAAGATTTGTTCTGTGGTCTATTACAAGATCTATCTTGAAAATAATGTGTATTCTGCTATTTTAATATGGAATTATATTAATATAACTCAAATCTATCAGATCTAGTGGGTCATTTCAAAGATTTTTAAAATTTATCTATTCGTGAGAGAAGGAGGGAGAGAAGCAGAGAAAGAGGGAGAAGTAGCCTCCCTGATGAGCAGAGAGTCTGATGCAGAACTCCATCCCAGGATCCCGGGTTCATGATCACAACCAAAGACAGATGCTTAGCCATCTGAGAAACACAGGTGCTCCTAGTGTGTCATTTCAAACCACTCTTTGTTTCTCTGTGATTTTCAGTTTGAATGTTCTGTCCATTGATGTACGTGGGCAGTTAAAATCTCCTATTATTATTATACTACTACCAATTATTTCTTTTATCTTTATTATTTACCCCTTTATGTATTTGGGTCTTCCCATGCTCAAAATATTTCTAATTGTTACATCTTGTTGGATAACCCCCTTTATTATTATATAGTGTCCCTCTTTGTCTTTTGTTACAGTATTTGTTTTAAAATCTATTTTGTCTGGTATTAGTATTGTTGTGCCAGCTTTCTTTTGACATCCACTTGCATGATAATTGTTTCTTCAACCTTAATTTTAAATCAGGCGATTTTAGGTCTAAAATGAGTGTCTTGTAAGTAACATAGAGATGGGTATTGATTTGTTATCCACTCTGGCACCCTATGTCCTTTGATAGGAGCAGGACACTGGACTGGAGCAGTTCATTGCACTCTGTGGGAAAGCAAGCCTTCAGCAGGTAAAAGAAACAGTAAGAACAGGAATGTGCATAGATGGCAAAAGCTGTATGTGTGTGGTGAAAACCAACCATTCCCCCCATCATTTCATACTGAAAACAGTTCATGTTGAAAACAGCAATGATGATGAAACAGAAATTATTTAAAAAAAAGGAAAAAGAAAATATTTGCAAATCAAACAACATGATACATCACATTAAGATAAGAGGAGATAAAAACCATATAATCATTTCAATAGATGCAGAAAACACATTTGACAAAATTTAACATTGATTCATGACAAAAACCCTCAACAAAGTAGGGTTAGAGGAATGTACCTCAATGTAATAAAAGCAGTATATGAAAAAACATGTAACTAATATTACATCCAATGGGAGAAAACCTGACAGTGTTTCTCCTATGGTACAGAACAAGATAGGGATGCTCAGTCTCATCACTTTTATTTAACATGGCACTGTAAGTCTTAATCACAGTAAGTAGACCAAAAAAAAAAAAAAGTCAAACTTTCACTATTTGCAGGCGACATGGTACTGTACAGAGAATGTACAATAGACTCTACAAAAATACTGCTAGAACTGATAAGCTGGGGAATCTGGGTGGCTCAGTTGGTTAAAGCCTCTGCCTTCAGCTCAGGTCATGATCTCAGGGTCCTGGGATCAAGCCCTGCATCAGGCTTTCTGCTCAGTGGGGAGCCTGATTCCCCTCTCTCTCTGCCTGCTTCTTTGCCTACTTGTGATCTCTCTCTCTCTGTCAAGTAATAAATAAAATCTTAAAAAAAAAAAAAAAGAGTAAACTTAACCAAAGAGGTGAATGACTTGTACTCTGGAAATAATTAAATCTGGATTAAAAAATTGAGGAGGGTATAAAGAAATGGAAAGACATTGTATTCCCCTGGACTGGAAGAACAAATATTGTTAAAATATCTATACTAGTCAAAACAATCTAAATTTTAATGCAATTCCTATCAAAATACCAACAAATACAAACAGATTTTCACACAACTACAAATGATCCTAAAATTTATATGGAACTACAAAAGATCCATAATAGTCAAAGCAACCTTTTAAAAAAAGGCAATGGTGAAACCACAATTCTGAAATTCAGGTGATTTTCCAAAGCTGTACTGATTAAAACAGTATAGATGGTCCTGACACAAAAGTAGACACTATGATTAACAGAACATAATAGAACACCCAGAAATGAACCCACAAGTATGTCATCAATTAATCTTCCAACAAAACAGGAAAGAATATCCAATTGTGGGTGGGGAGCAGTGTCTTCAATAAAAGGTGAAGGAAAACTGGACAGTAACATAGATCCTTTAATTTTATGAATCCTTTGACTTTTTTTTTACAGAAAAAGTTATTTTTACTGCTTTTGTATTTTTTTCCTCTTCATACTCTCATTTATTGTTTGTCTACTCCACTCAAAGAGTTCTTGAGTTACTAAAGAGTTACTTGTAGGGCTGCCTTAATTGTCATGAACTGTTTAGTATTTGTTTGAGTGAGATACTTTTTATCTCTCCTTCAATTCTGAACCATAGCTTTTCTGGATACAGTATCCTTGGCTTCATATTTTTCCTTTTCAGCACTTCGAGTATATCATGCCACTATGCTCTTGCTTGCAAATTTTCTGCTGAAAAATTTGCTGATAGACTTATAGAGTTTCTTTTGTGTATAACTATCTCTTCATGTTGCATTTACTTTTTTTCTTCATCATAAATTTTTGTCATTTTAATTGCTATGTGTCTTAGTTTAAACGTCCTTGGGTTGATTTTTGGAGTGATCTCTGTGCCTCCTGAATCTGAGTATGTTTTCTTCTCCATATTTGATAAGTTTTCAGCTATTATTTCTTCAAATATATTTTCTTCCTCCTTTTCTTTCTCTTCTCTGGGATCCCTATAGTGTGAATGTTATTATTGATGGAGTCATTAAGTTTTCTAGATGATTCTCAGTGTGCATACTTGTTTTCCTCTCCTTTATTCAGCTTTATTACTCTGTTTTCTATGTCATCAATTTTTTCCTCTACTTCCTTTTGCCTACTATTTACTCCATCAAGTCTATTTTTAATTCCATTTATTGTTTTCTCCATTTATAATTGGCTATTTTTTTATCTCTTTGTTAAGGTCTCACTGATATCCTCCACTCTTTTCTCAAGTCCCATGAGTACCTTGATAAATACTACTTTAAATTCTCTATCAGGTATATTGCTTATACCCTTTTCACTGTATCTCTTGCTGTGTCTTTGTCTTGTTCTTTCATTTGGGACATACTTTTCTATCTACTCATTTTGTCTAACTCTCTGTGTTTGTTTCTGTGTGTTAAGAAAGAGAGCTATATGTCTTGCTCTTGAAGGTAATGGCCTAATGAAACAGTGTTCTTGCATTGCCCTAAAGTGTGGTGCCCCACCCCTTCCCCATGGTCTGGTGCTTCAGAATGTGTCTCCTAAGAATAATGCCTATGCACTGCTGTTGAATCCTATCCTCTTTTTCCTTCAGCCCAGGTGTCTGGAGAGTCTGTATTTACCTGTTGTTTGCAGTGTTTGGTTTCTGGGTGGTGACACACATCTTAACAAATGTGGGATGGTTTCTTTACAAAATGAGACCTACCACTGCACCTGGAACTGAAGTCCTACAAAATGAGATATTGGTGGGTTTTGCATCATTCTTCTGAGTTAGGAGGCTTCCAGTGCAGGAGTGATGCAAGTATAACTGGGAAGGGCAAATCTGTGGAAGCCTGGGTGGGGGTCAAGGCTTGGAGTAAGTTAAATAAGGAGAATCAGTGCTCTGATGTTTCCAACAGGTGGCCATGTGTTTATGCTCAGGGGTAGGGCAGGGGAAATGGAGCATGCCAGCTCCTTTGTTCCTTGTAGTGTCTCCTCATCATCCTTGCCTCTCTGGGCCACACTCTGAGATTAATAGATCACTCTCCTTTCCATTGGCAACCAGCATTTTTCAAACTGCTGATTGCTTGCTGTATTTATCCTGCTGCCTCTTTAAGGGTGAGGATTTCACTGCACGATGTCCTCTGGGCTCGCCCAGGGGCCAAGCATGCTTATTTTTAAGCCTGAATGTTTTAAATCTTAATTCTGGCTTGTGTTAAATACTTATGAAATTCAGCCCCTCTCACTTTCAAAGCCAAATGTTATGGGGATAAGTTTTCCCTTTGCAGGATCACTGTTATGATAGTATGATTTTCACCCTTCTCTGTTCCCCAGCTGCTTACTCACCATGGTTGACCATGGTCCATTTTACTTCCAAATGGCATCTTTATGCTTCCTACCTTCTTCAATGACACCTCTTTTGTACTTTTAGTTTTGGAGTTTATTATGCCAGTGTATATGTAGTGGCTAAACATGTTGGTAATGGTGTTACTGACCAGTGACAGAAGATAGAGCATGGTTTAAACACTCAAGCATCCACAAGTGCTTTTTCTTCATGGATAGAGGTCTCTGTTATTTTTCCTGCATGATTGACAACCTAGATATGCACAAACAAAGGCACGCTAAGAAGTGTTGTTTGTGAAACTCATGTTCTGTGAATAACCTTTGGAGTCTGGTTATTTAAAATATATTATGTGGCTTCCAGGTCAGAACTGGCACTTCTGGTTTTTACACCAAGAGCTGTAAATCTTGCCTTACATTCCTTTTGCTCCAGGCTGGGCTGGCCCCCAGGAATGGAACCCAGGAGTGGAGAGGAAAGCGCACCTAGCCCAGGCTCCTTGAAATACAGGAATATGAAAACATGGAAATGCAGCTCACTCCAAATGGCACATAAGCAAACAAATGTTTAATTTCAAACTCCATCATTTGCCCTATAAATATGATCCTTATGGGGATGGTTTAAAGTCTCAGCTGGGAATGATACTCTTCCCAGGCCTCTCAATTGGGACTCCATCTTTACTTTACTGGGGCTTCCCCAGCTAATGACGTTGATATGTTAAGTACTCGATTTGATGTAACTTTGCCTTATCCTCATTTATTCCCTACCATTAACTTCATCTATGTGTACATTCCTTACATTCCTCTCATCTTCTGTTTTTATAAGGTTTCTATAATAATAAAGTTTTCTTTTTGAAACAAAAGACATGGCTGCTGTGAATCTTTTCCCAGAACACCTTGTACCTACTACATTTGAGGGCAATGACTAGCACAGAACTGGCTTATTTTGGAGAGTATTCACCACTTTCAAGGATTCCAAAGAAACTGTCTCATACTAACCTGGTAATCTTTTGGCCCGGGAGGCATTATAAAATAATATAATCATATTGGATCCTTGCCCTTGGTTATTTTAGCAGCATGAAACAGGATGGCAGGATGATTTAAAGAAAAAAAATAATCAGAAAGGGAAAGTGGAAACAAAATAAAAAGTACAGTCTAGGGGGTAAACACTATAGGTTTCCAAGATATTGGCAAAGGTGGATATTTTAGGAGCATAAAAATTGATATGTAGTCTATGAAGGACTGGGGCAAGAATTAAGGAAGATGAGAGCATAGAGCAAGAGTTTTAACCATTCTGTGGACCATTTACCTGATAGTTATTTTATGAGTGTCTCTTTAAGAAAACATTTATGATACTTTATAAGACCAGCCATTGTGAAGTGGTAGTCAAGATGGATGTTCCAAAATATATTCTGGAGAGCGCACTGTTGAGATAAAGTGGACACCCTGGTCAGAAGCATGATAATCTCCATCAGAAAAGATGAATACCTAACTTTTATATCAACATGGATGGGACTGGAAGAGGTTATGTTGAGTGAAATAAGTCAAGCAGAGAGAGAGAATTATCACACATGGTTTCACTTATGTGTGGAGCATAAGGAAAACAGGGAGGACATTGGGAGAAGGAAAAGAAGGGTGAATTGGGAGAAATCGGAGGAGGAGATGAAACATGAGAGATTGTGGACTCTGAGAAAAAATTGAGGGTTTTGGAGGGGAGGGGTGGAGGTAGGGCGAGCCTGGTGGTGACTATTGAGGAGGGCATGTATGGTACAAAGCACTGGTTGTGGTGCATGAAGAATGAATCTTGGAACACTGAAAAAATAAAATAAAAGTTAATTGAAAAGAAAGAAATAAAAAAGAAACATGGTAATATAAAGGAAAAGAGAATAAATATGGTGAGGAAAGAATGCATCTTATTTTATTTTTTCCCAAATAAGTTTATTTTATTTTTTCAGTGTTACAAGATAAATTGCTCATGCACCACACCCAGTACTCAATGCAATACATGTCCTCCTCAATACCCACCACCAGGCTCGCCCAACCCCCACCCCTCCTCTCCAAAACCCTCAGTTTGTTGCTCATAGTCCACAGTCTCTCATGGTTCATCTCCCCCTTTGATTTCCCCCCATTCCCCTTTCCCTTCCTTCTCACAATGCCCTCCGTGTTCTTCTTTATGCTCAGCACATAAGTGAGACCATAAGGTAATTGGCTCTCTCCTCTTGACTTAATTCACTCCACATAATCTCTTCCTGTCCCATTCATGTTGATACAAAAGATGAATATTCGTTCTTTCTAATGGAGGCATAATATCCCATTGTATATATGGACCATATCTTCTGTATCTATTCATCTGTTGAAGGTCATTTTAGTTCTTTCCATAGTTTGGTGGTTGTGGCCATTGCTGCTATGAACATTGGGGCCCATGTGGCCCTTCTTTGTACTGCATCTGCTTCTTTGGGGTAAATACTCAGGAGTGCGATGGCTGGGTCATAGGGTAGATCTATTTTTAATTTCTTGAGGAAACTCCACCCTGTTTTCCAAAGTGGCTGTACCAGCTTGCAATCCCACCAACAGTGTAAGAGGGTTCCCCTTTCTCCACACTCTCTCCAACATTTGTTGTTTACTGTTCAGTTGATTTGGGCCATTCTAAGTGGTGTAAGTGGTATCTCAGTGTGGTTTTGATTTGAATCTCCCTGATGGCTAAAGATTAATCTAATCTTAAAAGATCTAATCTTAAAACATATCTGAACATGTTTTCATGTGTCTGTTGGCCATTTGTATGTCTTCTTTGAAGAAATGTCTGTTCATGTCTTCTGCCCATTTTTTGATGTTATTATCGGTTTTGTGAGAGTTGAGTTTGAGGGTTTCTTAATAGATCTTAGATATCAGCCATTTGACAGTAGTGTCATTTGCGAATATCTTCTCGCATTCTGTGGGTTGCCTGTTTGTTTTGTTGACTGTCGCCTTCACTGTGCAGAACATTTTTTTTTAATTTTATTTATTTATCTTTTTCAGTGTTACAAGATTAATTGTTCATGCACCACACCCAGTGCTCCATGCAATACATGCCCTCCTCAATACCCACCACCAGGCTCGCCCAACCCTCACCCCCCTCCCCTTCAAAACTGTCAGTTTGTTGCTCAGAGTCCACAGTCTCTCATAGTTCATCTCCCCCTCTGGTTTCCCCCATTCACCTTTCCCTTCCTTCTCACAATGCCCTCCATGTTTTTCTTTATGCTCAGCATGCAAGTGAGACCATAAGGTAATTGGTTCTCTCTGCTTGACTTATTTCACTCTGCATAATCTCTTCCAGTCCCATCCATGTTGAGAAATTAGAGAATCTATTCTATTTACAATAGCACCAAAAACCATAAGATACCTGGGTATAAACCTAACCAAAGTGGTGAAGGATCTGTACTCGAAGAACTACAGAACACTCATGAAAGAAATTGAAGAAGACAGAAAAAGGTGGAAAAGCATTCTGTGTTCCTGGATCAGAAGAATAAACATTGTTAAAATGTCTATACTACCCAGAACAATCTATACTTTCAATGCCATCCCGATCAAAATTCCACTGGATTTCTTCAAAAGCCAGGAACGAACAATCCTAAAATTTATATGGAACCAGAAAAGACCCCAAATCGCTAAGCAAATGCTGAAAAAGAAAAACCAAGCTTTTTTTTTCTATATATTTTATTCATTTATTTGACAGAGGGTGAAAGATCACAAGTAGGCAGAGAGGCAGGCACAGAGAGAGCGGGAAGCAGGCTCCCTGCTAAGGAGAGAGCCCGATGTGGGGCTCCTTCCCAGGACCCTGAGATCATGACCTGAGCTGAAGGCAGAGGCTTAACCCACTGAGCCACCCAGGCACCCCTGAGCAGAAGATTTTTATCTTGATGAAGTTCCACAAGTTCAATTTCACTTTTGTTTCCTTTTCCTTTGGAGACATGTCCTGAAAGAAGTTGCTGTGGCTGATGTCGAGGAGGTTGCTGCCTATGTTCTCCTCTAGGATTTTGATAGATTCCTGCCTCACATTGAGATCTTTTATCCATTTCGAGTTTATCTTCATGTATGGTGTAAGAGAATGGTCACATTTCATTCTTCTACATAGAGCTGTCCAATTTTCCCAGCACCATTTATTGAAGAGACTGTCTTTTTTCCACTGGATATTTTTTCCTGTTTTGTCAAAGATTATTTGACCATAGAGTTAGCGGGTCCATGTCTGGGCTCTCTTTTCTGTTCCATTCGTCTATGTGTCTGTTTTTGTGCCAGTACCATGCTGTCTTGGTGATCACCGCTTTGTAGCAAAGCTTGAAATCAGGCAATGTGATGCCTCCAGCTTGGTTTTTCTTTTTCAGCATTTCCT
>CM053607.1:127526988-127549806 GCA_028646535.1 Procyon lotor | reverse complement strand
TAAGAAAAATGGGAAAGGTGAATGGGGGGAGATCAGAGGGGGAGATGAACCATGAGAGACTGTGGACTCTGAGCATCAAACTGAGGGTTTAGGAGAGGTGGGGGTTGGGGGGCTGGGCGAGCCTGGTTGTGGGTATTAAGGAGGGCACGTTTTGCATGGAGCACTGTGTGTGGTGCATGAACAATAAATCTTTTAACACTGAAAAAATAAACATTTTTTGGGGAAAAATATGAAAGTGAAAGCAAATTGGACCTGAGATTCCTCTATCATAGGAATAGAACAGTACATATTAGTTATGTCAGTGACTACAAGGGATGCTCTATGAACTCCTTATATGTCCTCAATCACTTCTATAATACTAATAAATAGGGCCTAAATTAGGGGAAACTCAGCAATAAAGATTTGATAGTTAATGGTGAGGTGCCATTTTTCATAATTAAATCAAGAGCCAGTTCAATAAGCTGTTTAAAGGGGAAATGGTGGGATTACTGACTCCCTTCTCAAGCATATGTTAGTGACATGATCGAGGCCTATGTTGTCCTTTTTAGGTTAGTACTGGGTTTGTTCATCATCTTTAACAGAGGACATGTCACCAGCATTTATTTGGCAGTTCGCTCTGAAAAGGCCACAGACTTGGGTTTTTTCATGTGCCTGGCATTATGCTAATACATCCATGTTTTTAATAGGAAAATAAAGAGTGCTGGGGGACAAATTCAGAAGATGTTTGAGGTATATGTTCCCAATACTTACATCTGAATGGGTTTGATTGTTTTACCAGCAATGCCTTATAGGTAGAAGGATTTAGAGGGATTTCCTAGAATGACTGTGACTTAGGTATTGGTATCTAATGGGACCAAAAAGTATGCACATTTTTTTGTTCCATTCTACCACCAAAGATACATAGTAACAATTGTCCCAGGAAGGTAGGACAAACCCCATGGAGCTGTCAAATTCTCAAAGACTTAGGTAACTGCCATTCTTAAAGGTGTTGGAAGAGAGCAAATAAAATATCAGGCTCATCCAGAGGGTCAGAAAACAGGTGAATGGCAAAAGAAAAAATGGCAGAAGAAAACCATAGCTGGGAAAATAATTGTTTCAGGGCCTGGAGTTTAGAGACTGGCTGTCTAAGAGTTAAGTGGTCAGAAACCTCCAATTTACATAACTTTTTGTAGAGGTTTGTCTGTGTATTCCCATAAGGGAGAAACATTAAATTAGGAGTTTTTTGAAGAGATAATGGGGAGGCCTTTATTTGAGAGAAATTTGTTTAAAGGAATTACTTCCAGGCCAGTGGAAGTAGGAAGGTATGAATTTGAAATATCAGGGTATCTGGGTAAGCATCCCCTCCATGTCTCATGATCACATTAAGGCCATCCAGTGTCTTTTGAATGGTTTTTAGCTGCCCTAATTAAATTCAGTAACTCTGTCCTTTAATTATGGTGAGAATGCTTTAAAATGAATTTCCTGGACTTAGGGTCAAATGTGGCATCTTTGGGGTTGGAAATGAAGAGAGGACATTTGGGGCACTATGGTTATAAAAACAATAAGTTCATTGAACATTGCCAGTTTTGTGCAGCAGCAGGCTTCTTATAATGCTTTCCATTCACTGTGAGCTTTAGCAGTGAAGCCTGTGATAGAAGATCTGGGATGGTACCTTTCAGTAAATATTCCAATGAGGAGAGAGAGAGTCCTGGTACAAATATCAGAGGCTCTGGGAACTTTGCTTTCCTTCATCCCTTTATCCTCACTAGAGTACTCTGTGACAGCTGTTTCCTTAGTGTCATGTGTATTTCATGAGGTATGTTCTTGGTTCTACACCATTCAAGGAAATACAAGGTGGGGTGGGGGGCAGAATATGCGGTATGTCAGAGGAAGTCGACTATTAGCCTAGATGGCTTTTTGAGATGTCTATGGATTTTAGGGCTTTTAGAAATACAAGTCAACTGATGAATTTCAGCATCCAAGAGTAACAATTCCGATTCCACTCAAAAACCTGCGATAGCACCCCCCTTTTTGTTCACTGCTACAGAAACTTTAATAAGGTCTTGCATTTCAGTTAAGCTATACCTTCTAATCTCAGTTTCTACCTCTTTGAGTTTTTCCTGTTACATTTACATTATATGTTATCGTCAGAAAAAATTGGGGATGACATTCTTGTGAACCCTCTTTATAGGTGGGTGCTCATATTCCCAAGGTACAAATTGACCTTACCAAGATGGAGGGCTACCTCCATTAGCATAACATGCATAGAGTGTTTGGGTAAGGTTCCAAGGCCTCTTGAGCACAAACCAGAGCCTCTTCATGCCATTATGCCATGACATTGAAAAATGCCAAAGAAGTTTCCACAGGGATTTTGGATTTTTCAAAGAGCTGTTTGCTGTACCTTCTCACGATGCTTAGGAGACAAAGACAGGCACCAGATGTACAGAATATGCATACTTGTCCATTAATAATCTTTTTAGCAAAATCATGCCAGGAATTAGATCCATGATATCCCATTGGATCAGGGACTAAGAGTGACAGCAGCAAGTGAGGTGGTAATATAGAAACATCAGGTCTTTGCTCTATTTATCTTTTAATGTAATAATGGTTTCCTTTGGTAAGACTATTTTAGTAATTTGTGTTAGGTCTCATAGTCTCAGAACTACCCACAAACTCAGTCGTTGCAGTTGGAGGTTTCCATCTTTCTTACCTATTGGAATATTCTTTCTTTGTGCCTTTAGTCCATTGCATTTCGTTATGACAAGAGCCTTGAGATCCAGTTCACCCTCTTTAATTCTCCTTGGAATCAAGGCATGGAGGACCCTCACATACATTAGTAAACAATTAAGGTCTTTATAATCAGTGTTCTAATTATCTAATTAGACCATATAGCTTTGGTCACACTGGTCCAGGGAGAACGCAATATTATAATGGCAGCTGTGGCATTTTGGTTTGGATAGAGAAGGCAATACATAACAGAGGCAATGTGCAATAGCACATAGCTGCATGAGAGACCCCCAGCAAGATGTGTTACACTCCAGATAGTGCGACCCATCAGGATTACCTTGTTATTAAGCCAGTGGTAGCTAAGGGTATGTGTGTAAGTTAACTGAATGGGCAATTACATAATACTTCTGATTGTTTGGGGTCTGTCTCAGCCTATGGTTATTGATGTTAATGGCCAGAATAACTGGGGAAACTTGCCAGGGCTCACAATGCTTGTGGTGACCCCAAGAGATATTCCTCTGACAAAAGTCAATGATTGGAGAAAATGTGCTTGTTATGATTTCAATATGCAACTTATTAACAGACATCAGGTAAATTTGAAAAAAAAAATATTACTTGCAAGTCCTGGAGGTTACATGGGATGCCCAAACCCACACAGTGGGATTTTGGGAGAGAAAGCAAGCACAAACCTGGTGTTGTGCCATTCCTGGAGTTGAGAATGGGGTGTCTAGAGTTTTATGGCTTCACTTTTTATTGGGTGCATTTAATAAATAAGAGCAGCAATTAAAGCAAAAGAAATAAAAAGCAATGTTGCTCAAATGGTTATTTATCTAGTTCAATCAGACCTGTATCAAAAAGATAAAGCATACACAGGTGGGATGACCTGGCTATTTGTATAGCTGTGTAGCTGGCAAAGTGCTTAATTAGAAATAGATGACCATGAAGTGACCATGAAGTGGGTATCTTAGCAGTAGAAAGCTTAATGTCAGTCATTTACATTATATTAAAAAAAAAACACCTTTGATCAGGTACTTTAGACTAAAAACACATTCATGAAAGATATTACCAAAAAAACCCAGAAATAAATGTAAACATCTTGGGATCTTGGCTTGGAAAAATTAATATTGTGAAAATACTTATACTACTCAAAGCAATCTACATCCAATACAATCCCAAAAAATTCCAATGACCGTTTTCACAGAAACAGAGAACAAACAAAAACCTTCCCTAAAATCTGTATGAGACCGCAAAAGATAGCCAAAGCAAATCCTGAGAAAGAAGAAAACTGGAGGCATCACAATTCCTGACTTCGAAGCCTACCGCAAAGCTATAGCAATCAAAACAGTATGGTGCTGGCATAAAAAACATGCCTAGATCAGCAAAACAACTTGAGAGCCTAGACATAAAGGCACATATCTATAGAAAACTACTTTTAGACAAGGGCTACAAGCAAGGGCTTTAAGTGCACACAGTGGGTAAAGGACAATGTCTTCAATAAATTGGGGGGAGTTAATATTCACATGAAAAACAATAAAACAGCAAATTCAGGGGATGATGGCAGGGCAGAGGGACTCTAAGCTTGCCTGGTCCCATGGATGCAACTAAATAACACTCACGTGAATAAATAACCCAGAAAAGATCCTGAAGACAAGCAAAGAAAACTCCACAACTAAAAATACAGAAGACACCACAACAAAGAAAATAGGAAGGACAGATGTGCAGTTTGGGAGTGAAAAGGACCCTGACTGTCCACAGGTGGGAGGGAAACAGGGGCGTATTAAAGGGCATGAAATGGGCTAACTCACTGTGAAGCCCACTCCGGGAAGAGAATTCCCCTTTAACATTTTGTTTTGAAAGTAACATAGGCTGAAATTCATAAGCAATTAGAATCAGTAGGACTTAAAGTGTAAGACTTTAAAAATCTGCAGGCTCAGCTCCATGAGAGCCCAGATAGCTTTAGGAAAAGTTTCCATGCTTAAAGAGAAATAACAACAAACAGCCAAGAGCTGGTCTTTCAAAAAAGGCAACCCCTAAACAGACTCATAAGAAAAGGACACAAGTAAACAAAATAATGAATGAAAGAGGAGAAATAAAAATTAACATCATAGATATACAAACAATTGTAAAATAATATAGGAGACTATATGTAAATCATTTGACAACCTAGAAGAAATGGATAAATTCCTAGAAACATATTAACTTACAAAATCTGGAGCAGAAAGAAGTAAAAAATTTGAACAGACCAATTAGCAATCACCAGCAAGAAGATTGAATCAGTAATAATAAAACTCCCAAGGGGAAAAAAGAAACAAAAACAAAACAAAACCAAAAAACTCCAAAAAACCGAAGTCCAAGACAAGACAGCTTCATGGATGAATCGTACTAAATATTTATTTATTTATTTATTTATTTATTTAAAGATTTTTATTTATTTGACATAGAGAGAGATGACAGGTAGACAGAGAGTCAGTCAGAGAGAGAGGTGGAAGCAGGCTCCCTGCTGAGTAGAGAGCCCAATGCAGGGCTAGATCCCAGGACCCTGAGATCATGACCTGAGATGAAAGCAGAGGCTTTAACCCCCTGAGCCACCCAGGAGCCCTGATTGTACTAAATATTTAAAGAAGTGTGAATAACTATTGTTTTCAAAGTAGTCCAAAAAAAAGAAGAGGAGGGAAAACTAACTCCTTTCTAGGAGGCCACTCTCACTGTGATAACAAAACCAGATAAAGATCACACACAAAAAAGAGAAACACCGCCCTGTGTCTCTGATAAACATAGATGCAAAAATCTTCAACAAAATACTAGCAAACAAAATCTGACAATACATTAAAAAATAATTAACCACGAACAAATAGGATTTATTCCTGGGATGCAAGTGTAGTTCAATAGCTATGAATCAATCAACATGATACATCTCATCAGTAAGAAAAATGGTAAAAACCATATGATCATTTAAATAGATGTAGAAAAAGCATTTAGCAAAGTAGAGCATTCATTCATAATAAAAGCCCTCCACAAAGTAGGTTTCAGAGGGAACCTACCTCAACATAATAAAGGCCATCAATGAAAAATGCACAATGAATATCACACTCAATTGGGAAAAACAGAGCTTTCCCTCTAAGTTAAGAGTAAGACAAGGATGTCTTCTCACCACTTTTACTCAAGTTGTGAGTGAAAGTCCTAGCCACAGCAATTAGACAACCAAAAAGAATAAAAGTGGTAAGGAGGAAGAAAACTTTCACTATTTGCAGATAGCATTATACTACGTATCAAAAACTCTAACAATTTCATCATAAAACTACTAGAACTAGTAAATGAATTCAGAAATATTACAAGATACAAAATCAATGTTCCCAAATGTGCTGCACTTCTGTATCTCAAAAATGAAGGAGCAGAAAGAGAAATTTAAAAAACCGATTCCATGTATAATTTCACCAAATATAATAAGATACCTAGGAAAGGGGATGCTTGGGGAAGATAGCAGAGTAGGAGGACCTTAAACTCACCTCCTTCCATGTTTACAACTAAGTATTACTCATATCCAAATGAATAAACTGGACAGTGATCCAAAGACTGGCAGAACAAATTTCACAGTGAAATGGAGAGATGCTGCAGCATCAGAGAGATTAGGAGGGCAGAAGTGGTAGTTGGGAGCTGCCCCGGGGAGGAAGGGAGGGACCTGGGAGTCTAGAAAGTGGAAGGAATGAGAGCCCACAAGGGGAAAATGATTTCTCATAATGTCAGGCCCTGAAAACCAGAGGTGCTGAATTATGTGAGTTTGTATACCCCGAGCACTTGGACCCTCACGCTTTAAAAGTCAGGTGACTCAGCACTGGGGGAGATGGCAGGGTGAGTGATTAGGTAGGTCTGTGCCCTTAAAGAAACCCGCAGAAAGGCAACATGGCATCCACAGCTTGCACAACACAAGGGGCAAACAGGAAAGAGAGCTATTTGTAAGGACTTCAGAGCATGTTGAGGGCTTCTCCAGGAACAAAGGAACTGGCAGTCACCAATTTTTCTCCCCAAATATCCAGCATAAACACTGAGCCATCTGTGGGAGGAGGCACTGCCCAGATACTTGCTCCATAACCTATCTCAGCCACAAGTTCTCCAGAGGAATTGCCATTCTAAGCCTGTTGGCCTTGGCACTGGGCTTAGCCGTTTCTTTTTTCCTGCACCTACCCCACCCATCCACACCCCCCATGCACAGCACCCCTATGGCCATTGTGCTTTGACTCAACACAATTTTTGCTAACACAGTTTGTGCCCTGCCTAGCTAGCATGAGCACAGGCACCACATACACCCAGCCACCACCACGAGCACAGAAACTACACACCATGCCAGCAGCAGAGCACACAGATGCCAAGCATCCCTGGACACCCACACAGTCATGCACTGAAGCCCCAGATGCTGCCATTACACTGCTGCTGTGCTTGGGGGGATCCTGCCTAAGACCTGTGGCTCAGTACAAGTGCTGTTAACACCAGCGTCTTACCCCTAAGCCCTTCTGTGTTCATGCCTTCTTGGAACCCATCTGCCTCATTCTCACTTACACCACAGAGAACAAGCACAGCCCACACAGGCAGAAAGTAAGTGCAGGAGTCTGGACTGAAGGGAAAAGCTACCCACACAAAATAACAAGATACAAGCAACACATATAGAAGACTCCTCTGCAAAGCCAGGTTCTGGTGAAAGGGCACACCATACTACAGGGCACTACAGCAAATCTTCATGAGCACCAAGGTGGCTCAGTCTGTTAAGCACCTGTCTTTCACTCAGATCTTCATGCCAGTCAGGATCCTTGGATTGGGCCCAACACTGGGCTTCCTGCTAAGTGGGGAGCATTCTTCTCCCTTCCCTGCTCTTGCTCCCCCTGCTTGTGCTCTCTCTCTCTGTCAAATAAATAATCAAAATCTTTTAAAAAAGAGTAACTCTTCTTCATACACTTCCCCTTCTCCTTCTTCTTCTTTTTCTGCTTCTTCTTCTTCTTCTTCTCCTCCTCCTCTTCCTCCTCCCCCTCTTCTTCTTCCTCCTCCTCCTTCTCCTCCTCCTCCTTCTCCTTCTTTTTATTTTGAGACCCAAGAATTTACTTTTTTCTCCCAAATATGTTTATTTTTTCAGTGTTACAAGATTTATTGTTCCTGCACCACACCCAGTGCTCCATGCAATCTGTGCCCTCCTCAATACCCACCACCAGGCTCGCCCAACCCCCCACCCCCTCCCCTCCAAAACCTCAGTTTGTTGCTCAGAGTCCACAGTCTCTCATGGTTTCTCTCCCCCTCTGATTTCCCCCCATTCACCTTTCCCTTCCTTCTCACAATGCCTTCCAAGATTTTCCTTCTTGTTCCACATGTAAGTGAGACCATAAGATAACTGACTCTCCCCACTTGACTTATTTCACTCCACATAAACTCTTCCAGTCCCATCCATGTTGATACAAAAGTTGGATATTTGTCATTTCTAATGGAGGCGTAATAATCCATTGTATATATGTACCATATCTTCCTTATCCATTCATCAGTTGAAGGGCATTTTTGTTCTTTCCACAGTTTGGTGATTGTGGCCATTGCTGCTATGAACATTGGGGTACATGTGGTCCTTCTTCGAAATGCGTCTGATTCATTAGGGTAAATACCCACTAGTGCAATGGCAGGGTCATAGGGTAGCTCAATTTTAATTTCTTGAGGAATCTCCACACTGTTTTCCAAAGTGGCTGCACCAGTTTGCAATCCCACCAACAGTGTAAGAGGGTGCCCCTTTCTCCACATCCTCTCCAACATTTGTTGTTTACTGTCCTGTTGATTTTGGCCATTCTGACTGGTGTAAGGAGGTATCTCAGTGTGGTTTTGCTTTGAATCTCCCTGATGGCTAAAGATGATGAACATTTTTTCATGTGTTTGTTAGCTATCTGTATCAGGCTCTCTGCTCAGCAGGGAGCCTGCTTCCCCCTCTCTCTCTGCCTGCCTCTCTGCCTACTTGTGATCTCTCTCCTCTCTGTCAAATAAATAAATAAAATCATTAAAAAAAAAGCCTGCTGTATTTCTGCTCCTCAGAGTAATGACTTTATCAAGAAAAGGTTAAAAAATGGGGGTGGTGGGTCCTATATACAGTCTGCTGTTGTGTTTTGTCTGTTCCTACCATCAGTTGAGTCCTCGCCAATTTCTCATTCCCTGCAGTTGGGGGTGTTTGGACCTCATCTCCCACTCTTTCAAATTTTAACTGGGTATGTTTTGGTTTGCTTGTTAAAAGAAGCTAGAATTAAAAAAAAAAAAAAGAAAAAGAAAAAAAGAAAGAGAAGAGAAGAAGAGGAGGGGGAAGAAGAGGAGAAGCTAGATCCTATTTGCCATAGAGCAGAAGCTAGGCAGCATTCTCTGAATAGTAGACTTCTGTGTGTGAGAGGTTCATGCTGGTCTTCTGGAGGAGGGCACTGCTACACTGATTCTCGAGCAAACACGCCCTTGTGGGGATATACCTGCAGAGTCCAGGGGGCGGGCATTGGTGTATGTTGTTTCAGTCTCCATCAGGAACCACCGAAGTGGTTGGTTCTGATATGCAGGAGAAAATGGTGTTATTCTGCTCTCTCAACTCTGGAGCAAGAAGTTTGCATCGCTCTTCAGGAAGCCCTCACAGATGTGAACACACTCACCCATCTCTTGCCGCCAGCTTCCATCAAATCCTAGTCCTCCCTCTGTGTGAACTGTCTACTTGCCCGGCAACACATTACTCCTGTGTTTTATCTCAGGCACGTGGCTATGTTTCAAAACTCTGAATTTAGAGACCTGATGGAGTGGAGCCATACTGATCTTCTGAGGTATGGTCTCTCTTTATTTTTGCCATTTGAGGACTTGTTCCAGAAATGTCACATGACCGCAAGGTGGTTTGGAGTTTATTGCGAAGCACAGCAAAAAGCTGGCACTAAGGTTTGTGTGCTCAGCTGGTGTCTCTGTCCCTATGCTAATGAAAAGGGTATCATGTTGGTCCCACCTTTATTTTGTGGCGATGCCATCACTCCCAAATGCACTCTAAGTAGGGAAACCATTTCTCCTGGTGTGACACAGCTTACCCTCAGACCAAGTTGCCCACTCTGGTCCTCCACATTTCCTCCCCACAGGAGCACCGCTAGGCATACCAGCATGAACCTGATGCTATCATAGACCTTTAAAACTTCAGACTTAGTACTCTGCTGCTTATAATAACTTGCAGTATTCACCCCTCTTCTTTTCCCAGTCAGTAGTTTTGGGCAAGAGAATTTCTTGTGTAAACTTCCTGTGCCTGTTCCTTTCACTCTCTCTCTCTCTCTTCCTCTCTCACTCAAATCTCTGTGATCAGGGCTCCCTCCCTTCTGTAGCACCCTTAATTCTTATCTCCCTCAAATCACTCTCTCCACAGCTCCTACTTCTCATGAGGTGGCTTTTTTCCTCCCTCCACATATGTAGTTTATTCTCTCAGTCCTCGGGTAAATTTCATGGGTGTTTAGAATGATTTGATATTTATCTAGCAGTATTTGAGGGATGAGGCAAGTTTAGGGTTCCCCTAATCCTCTTTCACCTTAACTGCTCTTGATTTACTTAGTTTTAATTAAAGCAGAGTTTCAGGCTTTTCAACAAAATGAGCTTGTATTGTGCCTTGTGTACCTGGAATAAGTAATTTAAGCAAATTACTTTTTGTCATGAATTTCCCCCTTGCCCTGATTTTCCATATGTTCTAAATCACATTCTACAAAACAGTTTAATGTTAGTGGAAAGATGCATCAATATATTACATGTCTTTTCTTAGTATTCATCTATGCCCTTGAGGGGAGAAGGGTGGGGAGTTGGATGAGCCTGGTGGTGGGTATTGAGGAGGGCACGTGTAGCATGGAGCACTGGGTGTGGTGCATGAACAATAAATCTTGGAACACTGAAAAAATAAAATAAAATTAATTAAAAATAAAATAAAGGCTATCAGTAAAACACCTGTAATTGAATGACTCAGGTATATTTCTCACTGCAATAGGAAAAAACACACATTGTAGGAACTGTGGGATGCCTGGTTGAAGGAATATTAGAGGTAACAGGAATGAGAACATTTTTACTTAATTGTTGTTGAAATGAGCTAAATATATTTCTCATTATTACTATTTATTTTTATTGTTTTTAATTTTATTTTATTATGTATTTATTGTAGAGGAGGGAGAGTTTTTGATCATTGTAATGAGCTATGTTTAGAAGGTATTTCAAACTTACTTTTCCCTCATTAGTTCTTAAAGGCCCTGAAATAGCTGAGAATTTTTTTCCTGTTAACTTGAGGAGAGTAAAATATGTCTGTATTTTTACTTGTTAAGATTCCTTTCTCAACCACCTGGTATCCTATGGTACATAATCTAATTTTCACTAGTATGTGTTCTTTTATGCAGCATTGCAGAACAATTCTTTCTCATGGACCATATTTTAGCTTTCTGAAAACATGAGATCTTCACCCAGAAATGTTCTAATTGCACAGGTCATGCAATGAAGCACTCCTCCATTACACTACAGAGTAGTTACGGACCCTTCTCACTCTAAACATCTCAGGAAGAAGGCAAAAAGAGGTCCACTGTGTTCTTTAGATTTCATGAGACAGATTAACCTCTTGTTTTCCTATACGGTTTGGGGGGCAAGCAACCATATCATCTTCCAATTTTCTGGGACAGTAATTCAGAACACACACAGATCTTTCCTAAAACTGCTGTGTACTCTCTTGATATTATTAAATACTCCATGCCCATGATCAGGTAGATTCATATAACCAGATATAGCCCACCTCCTTTAAAATGGCCTATGATAATGGGTTTCATATTCATTTGAAATAGTTCACATTATTATCATCATCATCATCATTTTAGTCAATGATTTAATTTTAACATGGCTTTACTTACATATTGAATATTTCCTTATAATATGCCCAAATGCTCTGTTAGTGGCACAAAGAAAATCCATTTCAAGTGCAACCTGTTATGTTTCTCCAGCTACTTGCCTCTGCAAACTAATTTAAAACCACTCTGTCCCAACTTCATATGTGTCCCATTGGTCTTCTACTTTCCCATGCAGGTCTGCTCTTTGTTGTTGTTGTTGTTGTTCTATGTTAACTTGGCCACCATACAGTACATCGTTAGTTTTTGATGTAACGTTCAATGATTCATTAGCTGTGTATAACACCAGCTCTTGTTACATCACATGCCCTCCCTAATACCCATTACCCAATGACCCATCCCTCCAACATCCTCCCTTCTGTAACCCCCAGTTTGTTTCCTGGAATCCAGAGTCACTCATGGTTTTTGTCCCTCTCTGATTTCTTTACATTCAGTTTTCCCTCCCTTCCTATATGGTCCTTTGTTTTATTCCTTATATTCCACATTTGAGTGAAACCATTTGATCATTGTCTTTCTGTTTGACTTATTTCACTCAGCATAACTCTCTCCAATTCCAGCCATGTTGATGCAGATGGTGAATATTCATCATTTCTGATGGCAGAGCAATAATCCATTGACTATATGGACCACATCTTCTTTATCCATTCTTCTGTTGAAGGGCATCTTGGCTCTTTGCACAGTTTGGCAATTGTAGACATTGTTGCTATGAACTCTGGGGTGCATGTGCCCCTTCTTTTCACTATGTCTGTATGTTTGAGGTAAATACCTAGTAGTACAATTGTTGGGTTATAGGATCACTCTATTTTTAACTTTTTGAGGAGCCTCCATACTGTTTTCCAAAGTGGCTCAGTAGGCCCACTCTTTTTTTTTTTTTCCAGTGACACTTTTCCTTGCTTTAATATTTGTGTCTTTTTCTGCTAGTAGGCCCACTCTTACTGCACTTCATGTTGCCTTGAATTGAATTAACTTTCCTTCACCATTTGCATAAGTAGACACACCGTTTGGGTATTTTACTTACATTCTGTGGCATTGAATTGTCCTCAAATAAATTCTACAGCATGCAATTCAAATCAAATTACTCTTGTCCATAAACAAAATTACATACTTGTGAAAGAAATGTTGAATAGCTATAATTTATGATATCAATGTTTAGATTTATTTGAAGGAAGAAATCCAGCATTCTAATCACATACACATATATAGATCTTGCAAGTTTCAGAAGATTCAAAATAAGGCATTTCTTCCTCAGAAGAACATCGTTTTCCTGGCTTGTTTATATACCCAATGACTGGATGGTCAGAGGGTGTGCATTTTGACCATTGTAGAGGGGGCCAGGATAAAAGTATGGTCTCAAGGCCTCTGTGAAGCACTGTTTGTAGGTGTAGATGTGAGACAGGTTGTTCACATTATAAAAAGACACCCTCCCAGCCTCATAGTCCAGAAAGATTCCAATAATCTCAGGAGGTTCCTCAAAGTGGACTGTTATCCGTGTACTTGCTAGAGCTTGGTAGTCATTACATTTTTTTAAGCACAATGTCCAGAACCCGGTCTCTGGGGACACTGTGATTTCTCCTTGTCTGCAAACAGAATCTTTACAAATGCCTAGAGTCCACTTCATTTTATTTTTCACATTCACTTCCCAGTAGTGTCTACCTTCACAAAATATTTGCTCACCTAATACACAGATTAGGTTATCAAACTGCTGCCTCGTTTTCAATTGTTTCCATGAAGGATCAACTGCTTTCACACTTTTCTTGTCCTCAGCAACCTGGAGATACGGGTGAGCTGTTTCTGGATCCAAGGTAACATTTTCTATGGAAAGACATGTTGTCAGTCTTTGGCTATGATCAATAATAATCCACAATAATTAACACAATGTACAAGTGCCCTTTCTCTGTCTAGGATTTTTCTCTAGCTTTCCTCAAATGAAGCTGTTCTTTTCCCTCAGGTCATGATTTTTATATCAGCTCTATTTATTAACGCACACACTTGAGAACTTGATAATGAACATTTGCCCAAAATGGAAAAAAATATATTATCTAATCATACACACTTTTTCTAGTCACAATATATTTTGCAAATGACAATATTACACTGAACACTTATGCACTTAGTGCTATTTGAAGCACATTTATACTTATTTTCCATAAAAAAGCAATAAAATGGAGAAATGTTTTCATTTTGTAGTTGAGAGAACAAAGATTTAGAGAAATTTGTCCAACTATGATTACTAAGATCCATCAATGTTTAGATTCAAGTCCATTTCAATTTCATGCAGTTTTGAATTAATGGAAAATATTTATATATATATTTACTTTAAATCTGAATGTCCTGACAATTTAAACTCTGCTGTAATGAACTTTTTATTATCTAATGGAATTTAATTTGATTTACTGAATTAATGTCTCTATAAGTGCCTATATATAGGTACAAACTTTCACTGATACATGAATCTAACATTAATTTTTAAAGTGTTAGAAGCATATAAACACACAACAGTGAGGTAAAACTGATCTGAATATCTACCTAATTACACAGTATTCTCTTAATATAGGCTATAAGTATTTCTCCTATGAATTAATAGTTTTAGATAAAACTAAGTTTTACTTCTGTTAGTATAGCCACATAGAAAATTCCACTAGTATTACTGTAATATAAAAATCACTAAAAACTCTTATATGTTAGCACTGTAAATATAGGATTGTTTTCCATGAAAGCTGCTGTGACTCATTGGCTCATGGGCATTTTTTTCAAAGCAATATCTGATATATGTACTGTATTTTTTTTCAACTAGCAAATGTGCTTGTAAAGCTGTCTAATGAATGTGAATATTATGTCAATTAGTTGTATAATCTGGAGAAATCTGTAAATACTCATCATATATTTCTTTAAGCAGTGTATTAATGCAATCAATCAATTAATTAACAGTGTATTAATTCTTAATATTAAATAAAGGTAATAGATTTGACAGTTGTTAGAAGTCAAAGATATCTTGAAGGAGAAAGTGGTTTTCAATTTGACAAATTGAATGAAGGGCCACTGATTGTGGTCTATAAACAATTAGCACCATTGTATCATAAAATATTTAGACAAATTTCTCCAATCCAACATAGATGAATGGCAACCTACCTTTACATATAAAGGTACCCCATCCCCTGTCAACTACCCTCTATAGCCATCCCTCAACCCATTTTTGGTTCTGAAAAACATGTTGATGGTTTAATTTTGGGTTATAATATTCTGCTTCCCTCCATCAATGAATCTCAGATACCAGTACCATTTGCGATATATAAGGACCTATAGCTATAAACTACTCAACAATAAGCACCATAAAATGGAAGTTTTAGCAAAAAAAAAAATGAAATGTGTTAATGTTCTGTAGAAGTTTGTGAGTATATTACAGTCTCCCTTCTCTGCTGGCCTAGTATGCTGGCTAAAAATAAGAATCCATATACAAGTACTTCCTTCTCTAGTTACCTGCATATCTTCGAGCAAAGGCTAATCCTAAAATTAAAAAAAAAAAAGAAAAAAATTAGTTTTGAAACCAAGATTTATCAGTGAATAAACCAAGAATGCGATGTGCAGTCAAAAGACAGGTGCATGAGTCAGGGCTAAAGGTTGCCCTTTTCATCACTCACCTTCTTTTCCCAGGAGTTTTATCCTTTCTGAAAGAATGGGATGTAGTGAGAGTTTGCTTTGACATATATTAACATTTCTATCCCACTAGAGACATATTACTCACCAAGTTCTTCATGAAGCTGTCCTGAAAAGGGAAGCAAAGACAAATCATTGTGAGAAGTTGGTTAGGAGTTGATAACTAGACTTTTTTTTTTTTTTAAGATTTTATTTATTTATTTATGTGACAGAGACACAGTGAGAGAGGGAACACAGGCAGAGGGAGTGACAGAAGGAGAAGCAGGCTTCCCACAGATTAGGGAGCCCAATGTGGGGTTTGATCCCAGGACCCTGGGATCCCGACCTGAGCTGAAGGCAGACGCTTAAAGACCAAGCCACCCAGGCGCCCCTTAACTAGACTTTCTAATGTTTACACACGTAAATGATTTGGTTGAAAAAAAGACAATTGTTTGATTTAAGTTACATATTTGGAAAATAATGGTTTAAAAACTTTTGGTTGGCTTTGTTTTAACATAACTCAATGGATCATACTGCAAATTTTTATTAAATTCTGAGAGAAATTTGAAAGAAATAGACTCTCCCAGGTGTTTGCATTAAGCACATGGACTTCTGTAGAGTGCCCTTACCAGAAAGCATAAATTTAAGGACCCAGCACTGAAAACACCAGTGAGGTTTGGATATAACTTCTGTTTCCCTGGACCTGAAGTATTAAAAACTAAATGCATTTAGTTCTACCATAATGATTGTTTTGAAAATGCAAATCTGTCTCAATATGACTAAAATATTAAGAAAGAATTTGAGTACATTGTGAATTTTATATTTTTTTATATGTGATTTTGTGGTATAGAAGTCTGTACCCTGTTGAATCTAGAGGTGTAGATTACATAAAATACATAAAATATATAAACCTACACACAAATACATATAGGCACACATCTCAGAAGGACAATGACATATACCTATCCACAACTCAAGTATTGCAATTTTTCTACACTTTTACTTCACAGGGACTATAAGCAGCCACCCCCACCAATGGTGCATAACTCCATGACCTTCTTTTCTTTGGTTTTTATCCATATTTATTTTCTGCTCTTTATTTCTATGTTTCTATTTTCTCTCATTATTGTCTATTTATCTATTTTCTTCCTTTGTACAAGTTGTTGGGCATAGAGTTGGAGGTAGAGAAGTTACATGGATCCAATGTAAACTTCAGGTCTCTTTCCTGGTAAGGTGTCATATTATTGTAGTGTGTAGATGTTTCCTAACAATTTAACGAGTATAAAATTCTGTAACTATTTTTCTAGGTTTCATTTTTTCCTAAAAAAAATTTATATCTGTTTTTATTTATTTTCAATAGGAACAATAGTTTTATTTTATTTCATATAAAATCAATTAATATACATGTAGTGTATTATTCATTTCAGAGGTAAGGTTTATTTTTATTTTTTTTAGTTTCATGTCAGTTTTTTTTCCTCCGAATAAGTTTATTTTATTTTTTCAGTGTTACAAGATTAATTGTTCATGCACCACACCCAGTGCTCCATACAATATGTGCCCTCCTCAATACCCACCACCAGGCTCGCCCAGCCCCCACCCCCTCCCCTCCAAAACCCTCAGTTTGTTGCTCAGAGTCCACAGACTCTGAGGTAAGGTTTAATGTTTCATCAGTTTCATATTACACCCAGTGCTCATTATATCAAGTGCCCTCCTTAATGCCCATCACCCAGTTACCCCCTCCCCCCAACCCTGCCTCCAGCAACCCTGTTTGTTTCGTATAGTTAAGAGTCCCTTATGTTTTTTTATTACATCACCAATAAAGTTTTTGACTACCTTGCCCATAATTTCATATTATGAACTGAATTTCCTTCTAGAAAATTCTTATGTTAAGATCCTAACCCCCAATGTAATCCTATTAGGAAGTGGGGGCTTTGGAAAGTAATTTGGTCATATTAGCGTGTCCCTCATTAATAGGATTAGTGTTCTTATAAGAAGAGACATGAAGGGATACCTGGGTGGCTCTGTTGGTTGGGCGACTGCCTTCAGCTTAGGTCATAATGCCAGGGTCCTGGGATTGAGTGCACATCGGGTTCTTTGCTCATCAGAAAGCCTGCTTCTCTTGTGCCTCTGCCTACCACTCTGCCTGCTTGTGCTCTCTCTCTGACAAATAAATAAATAAAATATTTAAAAAAGAGAAACATGAGTACTTGTTCTTGTTCTCAGCTCTCTGCCATGTGAGAACACAGTGAGAACATGGCAGTCTGCATACCAGGAAGTGGACTCTCAGACACCAGATCTGCTGGTGCCTTGACCTTGGATTTTCCAACTGCCAGAGCTGGGAGAAAAATCAGCAAAATGAAGTGATATCTTACAGAATGGGAGAAAATATTTGCAAGTCATTAAAATCATTAATATAGAAACTATATATATATATACATATATATACATAT
Organism: Procyon lotor; assembly: GCA_028646535.1. Lineage (NCBI taxonomy): Eukaryota > Metazoa > Chordata > Mammalia > Carnivora > Procyonidae > Procyon > Procyon lotor. Next base: position 127,532,126 of record CM053607.1, on the reverse strand, counting down.
ACAACTCAATAGCAAAATGCAAATAATCAGATTAAAGAATGGGCAGAGGAAATGAGCAGACATTTGTCTACAGAAGATGTGAAAATGCCCAAAAGAACAACAGGCAAATGAAAAGATGACCAACACTATTGCACAGACAGATATATATACATAGATATAGATACGGATCTCCACAAGGAACATTTATTACATTTTATTCATGACATTCCTAATTTAATTGCAAAAAATTCCTAATTATCTAGCACCTTTGTATTGAGGGTTTTCTTCAGACCAAGATCTATTTTAATTGTGATGAATATGACACAGTCTCTTCATCCACAGAGGCGTTTGATAAGCAGCTTGCCAATAGAAACACCATCATACACACACACGCACACACACACACACACATGCACAATGTGTGTGCGTGTGTGTGTGTATTATTTAGCCATGAAAAAGAAGGAAATAACACTCGTGCCCACATAAATGGAAATGAAATCTGTAGGCACTATACTAAGTGAGGTAAATCAGAAAGAGTAACAAAAATACTGTCAAGTATCACTTATATGTGGAATTTAAAACAAAACAGAACAACAACAACAAAACCCTGAATTTATAGAAACAGAGAACAGAGTGTTGTTTACCAGAGGCTGGCACTGGGCGAAATTGGAGAAATGTTGGACAAAGTGTGAAAATTCAACTAGGAGATGAATAAGTTCTGAAGATCTTTTGCACAGCACAGTGATTGTAGTTAACACTACAGTATTACAAACTTCAAAGTTGCTAAAATGATAGATTTTAACTGTTCTCACTCAGCAAATGAATTACAATTACATAACATTATGGAATTGTTAGCTGATGCTGTGATGATAATTGTATTGTAATACATAAATGTGCCAAATCAACATGTAGTACATGTTGTAATGTAATATGACAATTACATTTTAATAGAAATATAAGGCAAATAAGCTATTATTTTATTTTGTTAATGTTCTAAAGAACTACCTCCAAGTTGTTAAAGGGCTAGATTGTTAATGTCCTCACCACAAAAAAAAGAAATGATAATTATGTGATGTGATATTGGTGAGAGGTATTAGCTAATGCTAGTTTGGTCACCATATTGCAATAAAAAATGTATTAAATAAAAAATAAAAATAAATTAGAATTCATATGGTGATGAGTTTTGCCAAGATACATTATCAAGTACATAACGTTTAATATGCGTTCAATATGTACTTGTGATTGACATGTTAGTTAAGAGAATTTAGCATCCAGTTATCCGTAGAACTTTTCTTTCCTTTGCAAAAGTTTTGCATTTACTAGAAAATAAAGCTAATTTATTTTAAATACAGTCTACTATCAATATGTATGTACATCATGTATTCACCTTCATCAGAATGGTGATTTTATTTTATAATGCAGACAACAAAACACTATTCTGAGAAAATTATAACAATAAATGTGTAACATTTTATGAAGTGGAAATCAATTGCTAATATAATTTTAGTAGATCAAATATAATTTCCTATGATAATTTTGCCCCTAAAATATAGGCAAAACTACTCACCTTTCTCTTTAATTAGGAGTTCTGTAAAAACAAAATATATAATAAGAGATTCAACAAAATATGTATGGAAGAATTTCTAGAGAAATGGGCTTCACTCAAATTTATCAAGCTTGGACGCAGTAAAATCATAGCCATGTAGATCAAAATAAGAGATAGAGAAGAGAGACAAGGAAGTCAGCACTGTTACATCATTTCAAATAGATGATTTCTAAGGGATTCCAGACTATCAGGAAATATGCCCATAACTCCATCATCTACAGTCTCCTTTCCTCTTGAACTAAGTCAGTCCATGCATGTTCATCTTACAATTGTGTGGAGCTCATCACAGGATATTCTCCAAAGAAAGTTTATCCAGATTACACATGGGGTCTGAGCTGCCAAAGACTGACATAACATCACTGAGCGTTTGGAAGGGAGAGGCGTCCAGAGTTAGGAACAACCTGAAACAGGCAGTCAGGCTCATTGCTCATCTCATGAAGAAATTCTGGGCATTGAAAGACACAATTTTTCCTTGGACACTTGATAATGGCCATAAACTGATGGTAATTCAAATACAAATTCATAGTGACATAGGACAGTTTATAACATAATGAAAGATTTTAAAAACTGAGGGTGTCAGATTAAGTGAGACAGAATCCTCTAGACATAAGGAAGTTTCAAAAATGCAGAAGAGAAGAAAATGTTCCCCGAGTGCATTTTACACAAGCTTCCTTTTCTCAGTTCTGTAGGAAGTGGGTATAATGAGTAAAACATGTATGCAAACTAACAAAGAAAAAGTGAGAATAGCTAACATCAGTAATTTGATGGTGGGCTAGGTTGTGCTCTGCACTGAAATGTAGCACCGTATGCCTTTTCAGGAATTCTGTGGCATTTACTGCAGACCTTCATTTAGTATATTGCCCAGGTATTTACCAGGTTTTCCCTTCTATAGAATCACAACAATATTTAGAAACCTCAAGTAATTATTGACATAGTAATCCAACAGAGCTGCTGGATATTTGAACAACCTAATTAAGACAAAATGCACAATTACAAAACCCAAATATTTATTTCCTTAGGTCTTTTCAGACTTTTCTGTCTTAAATCTTTCCTTCAAAAAATGCCTGAACTTTAATTGCAGTCAATATATAAAACACAGGGTAGTAATGGCTGACTTACCATGTTCTTCTTGAAGTTCACCTTTGAAAAGAAATACACAAATAAGTTAGAGAGTGAAAATAAAACTTCCGACAGTTCATTGCTCTACGATGGGAGCTTATAATACATGTGAGTTGGAAATTACATTTTTTTTTGTGTGAGCCAAGTGTTATGCAGCTGGACAACAAATAAATAGAAGTTTCACCCACATAGAAGTTCTTGACAGACTTTTGAGCACCCACACCATGATTCACAGAGCTCCGTGCCATGACCCTCCAACACCGCCATGGAGATATTCCTTCTCTGGAGCACAGTGTGACTTGTTGGGTGAGTATTTAGTCATTCTGAGCTGCCCTACATTAAAGTATCCCCAAAGGACAACACTGTAACAAGTATTAGCACTATTATTTTACATGATTTCAAACCACTGAATAATAATGTTTTTGATATTATTAATTTCAGATATAATAATTAGAGATATTTCAAAGAGAATAAGAGTGAAATATGTGTCTCCAAAATCATATATCTAGGCTCAGAGAGTGCAAATTGTTAATATTTTAAACCCTCATTCATTTGGCAAGAATTTTCTTTTTTTCATTGCAGAATGATTGACATAATATATTTTATTATTTTCAGGTGTACAACAATTCAATATTGGTCTATTTTATGAAATGATCAGTAAAACGAGTCCACTTATTATATATCACCAAAGTTAATATGGTACTATTGATTATATTCCCTGTGCTGTACATTACACACACATCCATCTCCTCTATTTTGTAACTGGAAGATTTTACCATTTAATCGCTTTTGATTATTTTGTCTATTCCTCCAACCACATGCCTTATGACCATCAGTTTGATCTCAGTATCTATAAGGAGTTTCTGGGTTTGGTTTGGTTTTGTTGTGTTGTGTTTGTTAGTTTGGTTTTTAGATTCTACATGTAAGTGAAATCACCTTATTTGGTTTTCTTCATCTGATTTATTTCACCCCGTATAGTACCATTTAGGTAGACTCATGTTCTGTCAAATGGAAAGACGTCATTCTGCTATATTTTTTAATGAACTAATTTATTTTTTTCATTGTTCTAAGATTCATTATTCATGCACCAAACCCAGTGTTCCATACAATATGTGCCCTACTCAATACCCACCACAAGGCTCACATCAACCCCCATCCCCATCTGCTCCAAAACCTTCAGTTTGTTGCTCAGAGACCAAAGACTCTCCTGGATCATCTTCTCCTCTGATTTTACCTAATCACCCTTCCTTTCCTTCTCCAAATAACTTCTATGTTTTCCTTATGCTTAAGTGAAATAAGTGAAACAATATGATAATTAACTCTCTCTGCTTGACTTACTTCACTCAGCATAATCTCTTCCAGTACAATCCATGTTGATGCAAGATACCACTTACTATAGCATAATAATATATAATTATTATATATATATATAATATATACCTGGGAATAAACCTAAACAAAGAGGTAAAGGATCTGTACTCAAGGATCTACAGAATGCTCATGAAAGAAATTGAAGAACACTCGAAAAGGTGGAAAAGCATTCCATGTTCCTGGATCAGAAGAATAAACTTTGTTAAAATGTCTATACTGCCCAGAGTAATCTATACTTTCAATGCCATCCTGATCAAAATTCCACCGGCTTTTTTCAAAGTGTTGTAACAATCAATCCTAAAATTTCTGTTGAACCAGAAAGGACCCCAAATTGCTAAGGAAATGTTAAAAAGAAAAACCAAGCTGGGAGCATCACATTGCCTGATTTCAAGCTTTCCTACAAAGAGTTGATCACCAAGACAGCATGGCACTGGCACAAAATATACACATAGACCAGTGGAACAGAATAGAGAGGCCAGATATGGACTCACAACCCTATGGTCAAATAATCTTTGACAAAAGTAGAAAAAAATATCCAGGGGAACAAAGACAGTCTCTTCAATCAATGGTGCAGGGAAATTTGGACATCAATATGTAGAAGAATGAAAGTTGACCATTCTCTTACACCATACACGAAGATAAACTCAAAATGGATAAAAGACCTCAACATGCAGCAGGAATCTATCAAAGTCCTAGAGGAGAACATAGGCAGTAACCTCTTCGACAGCAGCCACAGCTACTTCTTTCAGAACATGTGTCCAAAGGCAAAGGAAACAAAAGCAAAAATGAACTTTTGGGACTTCATCAAGATAAAAAGCTTCTGAAAAGCGAAGGAAACAGTCAACAAAACAAACAGACAACCCACAGAATGGGAGAAAATATTCGCAAATGACACTACAGACAAAGGTCTGATATCTAATATCTAAAAAGAACTCCTCAAACTCAAAACTCATAAAACCATTCTCACTGGTGTAAGGTGGTATCTCAGTGTGGTTTTGATTTTAATCTCCCTGGTGGCTAAAGATGATGAACATTTTTCCATGTGTCTGTTAGCCATTTGTAT
>CM053607.1:127505264-127526488 GCA_028646535.1 Procyon lotor | reverse complement strand
ATTCAATTATTAATTTTTATAAAGAAGGACATTGGCATTTCTATCACCGAGAGAAATGCAAAACAAGACCAAATATGCATTTCTAAAAGTTCCCCACATTAAGAGTTAAAAATGGATAACCTAGAGCAATTTTCTAGTTATGTCAGTCATGAGTCTTTGTCAGAAAGACCTTCGCAATTAGCAGTGATATCTCAAGATACTGATTTTATAGGAAACTGACCTGCCATGGAAACATGCACTCCCTTCTCCACATGGAGAATTGGGTTCCTCACAACACAGGATACTTCTGCTCTTGAACTTTTGTCCACTGTGAGAGATGATTCCACATGAAACAATCCATTTTCTTCTCTTTTCTTTGTCTCAGAGGTTGGTGCCAAGTGCAATCCTTGATGGTCCCTCCATTGCATCTCAGGCTCTGGATACCACCCTGTGGATGTGCAGGTCAACTTAATCCCCCTTCTATCACCTGGCTCAATGTGAATGTGAGGAACCATTCCTGAACCTATAATAGCCAAAGAGATACAGAAAAAGTACAATTCTCCAAGTGTTTGTTGCCATTTTACATTTTAATCAGTTTCTATAAAACTCAGTTTCCTTATTTATAAAAGTGGGAGTTTGAAAAATGACTTAGTTCCAAAGACTTTTGGGAAAATAAGCTGTAACATTTTAAAAGTACCCAGATGCCAAGCATGTCTGTATTGGTTCCTTTTCCCTCTCTCAGCCATCAAAATATTACTGATTATTTTATTTGATGATTCATAAATTTGGGTAGAAGAACACTCTGTCTGTTCATTTCCAGCCACTAAAGAAAAAGACACTAATCAGTTGGTGGTTATCTGTGGTAAATTGCTAGTCATTCTCCAAATATCTTTTGATTCCTAATTCTAAAGAAGTTATTTTTTTAAGATTTTATTAATTTATTTGAGACAGAGCGAAAAAGTGAGAAAACACAAATAGGAACAGGGCAGAGGAAGAGGGACAAGAAGCTACCCTGCTGAGTAGGGAGGATGTTCTGGGGCTCCGTTATTGGACCCTGAGATAATGATTCGAATCAAAGTCAGACACTTAACTGACTGAGCCACCCAGGTGCCCCAAGATGTTAGTTTTAATAAGAACTTCTGGGGAGGGAGGCAAGATGGCGGAGAGGTAGGACACCCTGTTGCAACCTGTCCCCACATGTGAGCTGGATACCTGCCAGACCACACTGAACACCCATGAAATCAGCCGGAGGAACAATATTTTTCGCTTCTGGATCTCTATGGGAGCAGAAGACACCAGCAGAGAGGTAAAGCAAAGCGGGAACACTCAAAATGGTATCAGAGGATAAACAAAAGGGGGAGTGAGTCACCAGAAGCAGTGCAAGGACAGTAATACCCCAAAAGAAAACACCTGGTGGTTGCAGAGCAGCAATAACTTAGAGCCTGTTTAAAAACACTTAAAAAGAGCATAAGGTTCCGAGGAGCAGCAAGTGGAAGGGCGTGGGTGTGGGCTCGGGCCTGGGCCCACGCTCCCAGGAAGGACACCACTCTCCACAAAGAGAGATGAGTGTGGGGGGGTGGGGTCCCGCTCCCAGCACCATTTTGTGGGCTGGGTACGTGTGCTCCTGAAAGCACCTTAGAGAGTCTGCTGGGGTCCTGGAGCCAGCAGCTTTTCTCCCTGTACAGCAATCTCTAGAAGGTGCACCCCTGAAGGCAAGAACTGCGTGGCCCATGCACTAATCTTGGCAAGAATCTGGCCATACCCCGCCAGAGCCTGCAGAGTCACCAAACTGCTGAGTGCTCACCACCTGGGACAGGCTGCACTGGGATATTTGCGGAGGGGAAGGTCTGTTCTGGACCACCCTGAGGGGAGCAGACTGTGGCTTCTCTGTGACAGGGAGGTCTGGGTACAGACAGGCAGATTCCTCCCTTAGACTCTCTGAAAAGGAGAAAAAGCTACAAAAGGCTGAAAGCCTTCAAAGAGCTAAAGACTGAGAAACCAGGTTCCACAGAGCTCTGCCCCTTGATTGGAGGACAAGATGACTCAACACATGCAAAACTGGAAAACAATACACCAGGCCCCTCCCCCAGAAGACAAGTCAAAAAACAAAAGGACTATAACCACAGGGTCCCCATAAGACTTTAAATCCCCAACATCAATATATTAAGTGCCTGATAAAACCCTCAAACTTGTATATTTCATAGATACAAGTTGTTTTTTTTTTTCTCTTTTCTATTCTCTATTTTATTTTAATTCACTTGTTTTCACATGTCTTGGTTTGATTTTGTTTTTTGTTTTTATTTTTTCAAACTAATTAGCATTACAACTAGAGGCTTAATACAACAATAAACCCAGAAAGACCTCATATAACATTCCTCACACACAAGGACTTATAACCACCCTCCCATCCTATCCTTCTGTCAGTGTTTCTACCTATTTGCTTTTGTTCTGGTATTATATATAATCACATTCCTGGGGTTCATTCAGACTAGGTTCTTTTATTTCCTGTCATCTACTTTTGTCAGTCTATATGTTTGTTCGTGTTGGTCTACATACTTCATAAATCTTATTGTTGGGGCCCATTCTGGCTGGGATCTCCTCTTTTTCTGTTTCTATCTTTCTAATCCTTATTCTTTTTTTCTGGTGGTGAATCCCAATTGCTCCTAAACCTTCCAGAGAGCACCCTGCCTGGATCGTGGGCTAAATATCCAACTACACATCCTCTCACCCATTTCTCATCAAAATGACTAGGAGGAGGAACACCCAACAGAGGAAGAACCCAGAGACTGCGCCCTCTCCCTGAGAACTATTAGACATGGACATTAACAGTATGTCAGAAAGGGAATTCAGGGTGACAATTATCCAGACAATGGCTAGGATGGAGAAAAACATTAATGACAACATAGAATCTCTAAGGGCAGAAATAACCAGTATAACTGATGTAAGAAGTGCTATCAGTGTGATCCAATCCAATCTAAATAGTTTAACAGCTCGAGTTATGGAGACAGAGGATAGAATTAGTGATCTAGAGGATAAAATGGTAGAGAAGAAAGGGCAAGAGGAGAGCTGGAGCAAACTGCTCAGGAATCATGAGAAGAGACTTAGGGAAATAAATGACACCATGAAACGGTCCAACGTCAGGATTATTGGAATCCCAGAGGGGTTGAGAAAGACAGAAGACTAGAAGATATAGCTGACCAATTTTCTGAATGAAAAATTTCCCCAGTCTGGGGAATGGAACAAGGGTTCGTGTCCTAGAGGCAGAAAGGACACCTGCCAAAATCAACAAGCCTAGAAACACAGTGAGACACATAATAGTAAAATTTGCAAATTATAATTTTAGACAAGAGGTCCTAAGGGCAGCCAGGGGGAAGAGATCCCTTACATATGGAGGAAGACCCATTAGAATAACGTCAGACCTGTTGCCAGAAAGGGCTGGCAAGACATATTCAGGGCACTAAATGAGAAGAATATGCAGCCAAGAATACTTTATCCAGCAAGGCTGACATTCAAAATGGATGGAGAGATAAAGAGCTTCCAAGATCGGCAAGGATTAAAAGAGTCTGTGACCAAGAAACTGGCACTCCAGGAAATATTAAAGGGGGTTCTCTAAAAGTAGAGAGAGCCCATGAGTGTCTTAGCACTGAAATTTACAATTTATTGGAACAAGGACTACACAGTCAGCATGATGTCGATAAACACTTATCTGTCAGTATCTGCCTTTATCTCAGAAAAAAGGAGCTTTGGTTTAAGCTTGTTTTTTGAAGTTCAGTAAATAGTAGTGCAGCAATATCTGTATCCTTAGTTGGATACCATTTTTTAGATAAATTAGTAAAAAGGAAATTACATGGGATTAGTGTGGCTCCTCATCTAAAATGACTGTGGTCTATATGAACAGAAGGAAATTTGGATGCAAAGACACAAGGAAATGGACCCCATGAAGGTGGAGGCAGTGAATGGAGAGATCCAAGGACAATCCATGGCATGCCTGGGGCTACCAGAAACTGGAAGAGGCAAGGAAGAATTCTCTTCAGATGCTTCCTTAGGACCATAATCCTGATGACAACTTAATTGTGGACTCTAGCCTCCAGAACTGTGAGAAGATAGATTCTGTTGTTTTTAGGCCATCCCATTTGTGATGATTTGTTATGGCAGTCTTTCTATTAAGTCAGTGAAGGAAAATTATCTAATGTCTTCTGATGTTGCATGGATGTCCAGACCCTAAATTTCACCATGAGGCGGTAACTAGTAAATAGTATGCCTCACACTCATTACCTCACTGGCACAGAGTTGTCCCCCAGTGCTGGTACTGATAACTGGTATTCTCAGAATACAATAGCCTTGAGAACAAGTAGAGCATCATGGTTATAAGGGTAAGCTCTAGATTCAAAGGGTTACATTTATACTGTTTGGCATCAGTGACCCACTGATGGCCCATTCACTCTGTGCCTCCATTCTCTTTTTGTAAAACAAGAATAGAAACTGTCTCAAGTCACATGATTGCTCCATATAAAGTTCTTATGGGATTGTAATAAATATTATTCATCTTTCTTTAAGATTTTATTTATTTATTTATTTGATAGAGAAAGATGTTGAGCACAAGCAGGGGGAGTGGCAGGCAGAAGGAGAAGGAGAGCACTCTCCTGTCTGAGCTTGTAGCCTGACTTGGGTCTTAATACCAGGACCCTGAGATCAAAACCTGAACAGAAGACAGATGCTTAACCAACTGAGTCATCAGGGTGCCCTGCTGATAGTTAATCAATTAATATACAAAGAAAAGATGGTTTTGATTTGCTGGGATCATTCTTTTGAAAGGTCATCCCATTGTATTTAATGTATTCAGGCTACCTCTTAAGAGTTAAAATGAAATGAATTATGGGTGGATATTTTCTAGAGCCTATATTTATCAAGTTTTATGGAAACCCAATACATGTTTCATTAGTATCTTATTTTCTAGAGAAAGAAGTATAATGTTTTACTTCAAATTATGCCATTTTGCTTACCTTATTAAATGTGTGGGCTAAGGTAAAGCACAACCTCTGGATCCAGAATCAATTAAAAATATGAGTGGGAATTAGGAGTGGAGTGTATGGAATTTATAATTTCAGAGTTTTAAAACATGTATTCCAAGCGTTGCCTTAGCATTAATGACATAATTTGAATTATGAAGTCAATACTGAGGGTTCAAAGTGGAAAAAAGTTTGCCAGAAGGAGAAGAAAACAGGTCACCATGGCTCTCCTAGTATTGTGATTTTAATTTTTTCCTCTCTTTCTCTCTCTCTTTTAATTTAAATTCAATTAATTAACATATAATGTATTATTTGTTTCAGGGGTGCAGGTCTGTGATTCATCAGTCTTATATAATACCCAGTGCTCATTACAACACATACCATCCCCAATGTCTACCATCTAGTTACTCCATTTTCAACCGCCCTCCCAGCAACCCTCAGTTTTTTTCCTATGATTAAGAAATCTCTGGTTTCATCTTGTTCCATCTTTTCCTCTCTTCCCCTATGATCCTCTGGCATGTTTCTTAAATTGACATATCAATGACATCATATGATACTTGTATTTCTCTGATTTGCTTATTTTGCTTAGCATAATATCTTCTAGCTCTATCCACAGTGGTGCAAATAGCAAGATTTCAATTTTTGATGGCTATGTAATATTCCATTGTGTATAAATACCACACCTTTGTCCATACATCTATTGATGGATATCTGGGTTCTTTCCATAGTTAAGCTACTGTAGACATTGCTGCTATAGCCATTTGGTTGCATGTGTCCCTTCTTTTCGCTACATCTGTATCTTTGGGGTAAATACCCAGTAGTGCAATCACTGGGTCAAAGGGTAGCTCTATTTTCAACTAATTGAGGTATTTTCATACTGTTTTCCAGAGTAACTGAACTACCAAGCATTCCCACCAACAGGGTTTCCACTTTCTCTATTGTGGGCTTCTAACTGGCATACTTGAGGCCTGGATGGTTTCTGACATAGAACAGGTTGACTTAAATACATTGTTTACCTATTTTAAGAGTCTTGGATTTTGATTTTCTTCTAGCCAGGGCAGGGATTGAAAGCCTATAATATTCACCATTATGAGACTATCTGTTATGTCACCTAGTATTAGGGCCTTCTATTTCATTTCTTGTATCTTAGAAAGTATTTTGGTTGCATTTGCAGCCTGTATTTGGTTGTCCTATAGTTACTGATGGGTGAATGTCCTAACCTATATCCTGCAAGTGTCAATCTAGTGAGATATTAGAAGACAGTGATGATTACTGATTTTAAGTAGAATTTAATGTTGGTATTCACTGAGATTCTGGGTTCTGCAGAAATTTTATTACCCACAACCCCTTGAATATTTAAACAACACAGGAATGAATTGGTCTTGTTTTGACTGAAGATATTGAAGAATCTTTTTCTGTAGGAGATATTGTAGGACTGCAGAGCTGCCTGCAGAGACTACATCTCTATCAGGAACTGGTTATTCATCCTGAGGCAAATACCAGTCCTCCAGAAGGGAGAAATTGATTAAAAAAATTCATGCCAGAAATCAGAGTGATGCATGAACAATGTATCTTGGAACACTGAAAAAATAAAATAGAAAGAAAGAAAAAAAGAAATCATAGTAATTAAGGAAATTAGAAGAAATCATGAGATCTTCAGCTAGAGAATATAAAGGCATCGGTCTGAAGATCTGGAGCACATGAAAATTCCATACACCACACAGCACTAGACACTAGTTTGCATTTTGTATGACTGTTGGACACAAATGGATCCAACCCAAGAAGAACAACACGTGGTCATAAATAATTCATCTGCACGAGGTAACAACATTGATTCAGCATAGAAATGTATGTTCCTGATTTACAGTGACTAAGGATAGCAAGTATAAAATGAGATGACTCCCACATAATCAACAAAATGTAACAAAATTCAGCCCATTTGGAAATCATTCTAAATACAACCCCCTACATTTGGGGAGCAGAGAAGGCTTTATTTGGAAAACCTTATGGATTCTTCAGATCATATTTGTCATCACTATTATGTCAATATTTGTATACAAGTTTATATTATAATAGGTCAGAAGGAGATACAATTTCCTAAGGATTTAGAAGTAAATCACTTTTAATTAATTTGGAAAACATTCCATGGGTGCACTGTGGATGATTTGTAGATGACTGCATCTATAAATATTGTGCTTAGTTGGAAAATAAAATCCGGATATTTCTTCTGCACACAGGGCGCATGAGAAAGTGAACCAAATTTCTTTGGGTATTGCGGGGATTTCTGGCCTTAGTAAAACGTTGACTAGAATCCATGTCTATTGTTTGTAGTATTTGTCCACAGTGAAAATTAAAAACTTGACATAGGTTTTACTCTAGTTTTATTTTTTTTAAATTGTGCTTGTGTAGAAAATACAACTTCTTTTGCATATATTATTTGGAAAAATCAATGAAGTAATATATCAGAAAACCTAATCTAGAAGATATAAGATATTATAAAGTATATTCTAGAAAGTGTGCCAATTAACCACTATGGAACCTGAAAATGAACTCAAGGACAAACACATTATCAGAGTTCAGTGGCGATAGCTTCAAGAAAAGCTGTGTATTCTTCTAAAGAAACTGGGGTAAAATGGAAGAACAGTGGAAAGTTTTCTATTTAGTGATAGAATAACTGTACAAAGAGCAAATAAGTCTAAGATAAAGAAAATTGAGATAATCCTGAGAAATGACATGTCCTTCATTGTAGAAGCAATAGTAGCAACTGGCTTTCAAATTCAAAGCCCCTGATAAGGGTTTACCCAAGGTTTAGGAAATGTCTGCACAACATCTAGAAGTGGCTTTCTAATGTGTGGCTTGCTTCAGAAGTTACCATAGAGTGAAAGATTCCTGCTCCAAAGGCAAAACTTAGTGAATTGAAGAACATAATTTCTCATTGATCCCTGTTAGTGACTGGTTAAAATCCTCCCTGGGAGTGACAGTCATTTGCACACAATAGAGACTTGGAGTTAGGAACTCCAGTATACTTACTTAAGATGCAGATTTTCTCTAAACCCAGGAAGGAATATCAAAAGCAAGCAACTCTTCTCTCCCTGACACTGCAGAAATAATATTAGGGGATGTGTTGGATCTAAGGGGACAAATTATAGAGGGATCTGAATAAACAAAGATGTCATACTGAGAGTCAGCAACACCACATTTTACTGGGCTATTCCCAGAGCAGGCAGCAACAAGGTGCAGAAAAACAATCCTGTTGGCAGGCTGGTGAGATTCTTCTGTTTAGTTTCTTTCATGTTTCTGAATTGAGACTAAGATATATTTCTGGGACTCTTCTGAGATAGTACCTACTATAATCTCTATTCTTTCTTTCCTTCAAAGTAATGTTTGCATGGAAAGATGCAAATTTTTACCACAGTAAAGAGTATCAGAATGGACTGATTAGATTCATTTTAAATATTTAACTCTCTGGCATTCGATCATAGTCTGTACATGGATTTAGCCATCTCTATCTATGCACACAGATAGTTCACACTGCTTATGGAAAAATAATACAATCTGTGTAGGAGTTCTCATTGCTGCAACTCACCTGTGACCAACACTTCAAATTTTGCATCATTGTAGTATGTAGAGCTTTCAAAGAAACACACATACTCCCCTCCATCAGAAGGTTGGATTGAATGGATCCTTAGGGCAACATGCCCTTTGGTAATATCCTCCTTCAAGAATTCCGTTCTCCCTTGGTACTCAGGCATCTGCTCCTCCATATCATTCTGGGAAGTACTATAATGATGCACCAGGCCAAGAGGATCATTCCGATACCATCTCACTTCCATGTTCTGAGCATCCATTGGTGGGCTGAGCTGGCAGGACAACACAGCCTCTTCCCCAAACAAAGCAATGACTGGTGCTCTTGGTCCTATCACATGGAATTGCCCTGGAACAATTGAAAACAATGAAAACAATGGAATCATCACTTAGACTGTGACAGGCATGATTATGACCATCTGATCAGTAAATAAGTAGAACAATGTACCTGGTGTATTGAGCTGTAACCAATCAATGAACAGATCTAAAATAATGATACACAAATACACCATCACTGTAAGAGGTAGTAGAGGACATGATGCCAATGTACAACAGCCATATGGTCTTAACAAAAATTTAATTGGATTTTCCCTTTGTCTAGGTTGGAATTCAAATTATATAAATATAATTCTTTATGCCTTATAAATATGTGTGTAAAGAATATTATTCTCATTTAACAGATAAGAATATCAAGTTAGTAAAAAATAATTCATACTAGAGTAAGTGATTAATGATTAAGTGAATAATTTTCCCCTAAATGCATAATTACAAAGGGATGAATTGAGAATTCTAATAGCAACAAGCAATATTTTCCTTGCCTTAAACCATGTATTACATAATATAATATAACCTATAATGAAATATAACATTAAACTACTAAAAATGAAGTTGCTGTGTTAAGAAAAATAGAATACTGTAGTATTTTCCCATTTTAGAAAAGAAGTATGAGATCCTGTGTAAGTCATAAATTTTCTAGAGCATTACTATAGATTATCGCTAATAGGCATAATGAGTAACTATAGGTTAAATACAAATCTTTAAAAAGTTGAGTTTTGCCTGGTTTAAGTCTTTTAAAAGGCTATATAATATTCTATTTCAATATTGAAATTCAAATATTTCTTTCTAAAGAATATAGGCGTGTGGAACCATAAAAGACCCCAAATAGCTAAGGAATTGTTGAAAAACAAAACCAGGGGCATCACACTGCCTGATTTCAAGGGATATTACAAAGCTGTGTTCACCCAGAGAGCATTGTACTGGCAAAAAAACAGACACATAGATCAATGGAACAGCATTGAGAGCCCAGGGATATGGACTCTCAGCTGAATGGTAAACTAATCTTTGACAAAGCAGGAATAAACACCCAATGGAAATTTAAACAATTTCTTCAATAAATGCATGAAGAATGAAAGTCAACTATTATCCTACACCATACACAAAGATAAACTCAAGATGGATGAAAGACCTCAACATGAGACAGGAATCCAACAAAATCCTAGAGCAGAACATAGGCAGTACCTCTTCAACATTGGCCACAGAAACTTCTTCCAAGACAAGTCTCCAAAGACCAGAAAAACAAAAGTAAAAAAAGCTTCTGCACAGTAAAGGAAACAGTCAACAAAACTAAAAGGCAACCCACAGAATGGGAGAAGATATTTGCAAATGACACTAGAGACAAAAGTCTGATATCTAAGATCTATAAAGAACTCTGCAAACTCAACACCCAAAAAACAGATAATCACATCAAAAAATAGGCAGAAGACATGAACACTTCTTCAAAGAAGACATATAAATGGCTAGCAGACACAAGAAAAAAATATTCCTTATCACTACCTATCAGGGAGATTCAAATCAAAAACAACAAGAACAACAACAACACACTGAGATACCACCTTACACCAGTTAGAATGGCCAAACTTGACAGGGCAGGAAACAACAAGTGTTGGAGGCTGTGGAGAAAAGAGAACTCTCTTCTGCTGTTGGTGGGAATGCAAGTTGGTGCAGCCACTTTGTAAAACAGTGTGGAGATTCCTCAAGAAATTAAAAATAGAATTAATAAATAAATAAACAAAAATAAAATTAGAGTTACCCTATGACCCTGCAATTGAACTCCTGGGTATTTATCCCAAAGATACAGATGTAGTGAAAAGAAGGGTCGTATGAATCCCAGTGTTCATAGCAGCAATGTCCACAATCGCCAAACTGTGGAAAGAGCTGAGATGCTCTTCAAAAGATGAGTTGATAACGATGTTATGTTTCCCATATACACAATGGAATATTACTCAGCTATCAGAAGAAATGAATACCCAACTTTCGCATCAACATTGATGGCAATGTAGGAGATTATGCTAAGTGAAATAAGTCGAGCAGAGAAATTTAATTATTAGGACATTTAATTATTAGGATAATTAATAATTAATAATTAAATAATTAAATAATTAAAAATAAGTAATTATTTAATTATTAAACATTAGGACATTTAATTATTAGAACATTAGGAAAAGCATGGAGGACATTAGGAGAAGGAAGAGAAAAATGAAGGGGGGAAATCGGAGTGAGGGGTGAACCATGAGAGACTATAGACTTTGGGAAACAAACAGGATTTTAGAGGAGAGGGGTGTGGGATGGGTAACCCTAGTGATGGGTGCTAAGGAGCACAGATTGCATGGAGCACACTGGGTGTTATGTAAGCAATGAATCATGGAACACTACATCAGAAACTAATGACATACTGAATGGTGACTAACATAAAATAATAAAAAAAAAAAGAAAAAAACAATATAGGGGTATCATTTTGAAATGGAAACCTCAGAAATTATAGCATTCCATTCTCTCTGTTACTGTGTATGTTTAACCTAGACACACATGGCTCCAAGTTCTAACTTCTTGTTTATCATCCATGTAAGAAGAGCTCTATTTTTCTTTTGGATAGAAGCAATAAATTAACACAGATACACCCCCGCTATTACTAGATGAATTGATAATTTTGTGTAGCAAAAAGTACTTTCAAATTATTTTGCTTAAGGCCAGGTTCCCCCTCCCCTGTGGTTTTGGTTTCTTTTTTTCTCCCCCAAATATGTTTATTTTATATTTTCAGCGTTACAAGATTAATTGTCCATGCACCACACCTGGTGCTACATGCAATACGTGCCCTCCTCAATACCCACCACCAGACTCACCCAACCCCGACCCCTGCTCCTCCAAAACCCTCAGTTTGTTGCACAGAGACCACAGTCTCTCGTGGTTTTATTGTGTATTGTGAAACACACGTGTAGTGGTTTGAACCAGCGTGGCTGGAACACTGGGTCAGATTTCTTTCTCTTGCGACCTCACTGATTGTTCCATGAATGATCTCACTAGTAGATGGCTTACAAAGGGCATTGCAGTCTAGTCTGGAGCTTATTCATAAAACAGTTCATTTCTCTTATACTGAAGGATAATTGACATACTATACTGCATTAATTCCACATGTGCTCCAGAGTAATACAGTAAAAAACATTCACCAAAATGTCTAGTTACCACCACCATACGATGTTGTAAGATATTAATGACTATTTTCCTTAAGCTGTATGTTACATCACTCATCTTATTTTATAACTGGAAGATGACTTCTCTCAATCCCTTATTTCTCGTCCATCCACCCATCCACTGACATCTGGCAACCATCAGTTTATTCTCTATACCTATGATTCTGTTTCTGGGTCATTTGTTCATACATTTTGTTTTATTTCTAGATTCCTCATCGAAGTGATATCATATGGTATTTGTCCTCCTTTCTCATTGCTATCACTTGACATAATACCATGTAGGTCCGTACTTGTCACAAATGGCAAGATTTTATTCTTTCTTGTGGCTGTTATCCTGGTGTGTGTGTGTGTGTGTGTGTGTGTGTGTGTGTGTGTGTGTGTTTATAACTTCTTTCTTTATATATTCACAGATTAGGATGCTTCTGTACCTTGGCAATTATAAAAATTACACTTCAATTAATTTGGAATGTGTATGTCTTTTCAAATTAGTGTTTTTGTTTTTCAAATACTTAGAAGTAAACCACTGAATCCTATGGTGATTCCATATTTTTTCTTTTTTCTTTTATTATTTTTTATTTTTTATTAACATATAATGTATTATTTGCCCCAGGGTACATGTCTGTGAATCATCTGGCTTACACATTTCACAGCACTTACCATAGCACATACTCTCCCCAATATTTTAAACTTTTTGAGGAACATCCATACCATTATCCATAGAAGTTGCACTATTTTATATTCCTACCAACAGTGCATAAGGATTTTATTTTCTCCACATCCTTATTAACATTTGCATTGTCTTATTTTTAAAAAGAATTTATTTTTTAGGGGGCATCTAGGTGGCTCAGTGGGTTAAAGCCTCTGCCTTCAGCTCAGGTCATGATCTCAGGGTCCTGGGATCAAGCCCCGCATCGGGCTCTCTGCTCCGCAGGGAACCTGCTTCCTCCTCTCCCTGCCTGACCCTCTGCCTACTTGTGATCTCTCTCCTCTGTCAAATAAATAAATAAAATCTTTTAAAAAAAAGAGAGAATTTATTTATTTTTTATTTGACAGGGAGATCACAAGTAGGCAGAGAGGCAGGCAGAGAGAGGAGGAAGCAGGCTCCCCGCTGAGCACAGAGCCCCATGTGGGGCTAGATCCCAGCACACTGAGATCATAACCTGAGCTGAAGTCAGAGGCTTTAACCCACTGAGCCACCCAGGTACCCCACTATTTTCTTTTTTATACTAGCCATTCTGACATGTGTGAGATGGTGTGTCATTGTGGTTTTTATTTATTTCCCTTTTGGTAAGATATTTTTAGCATATTTTCTTGTGCCTGTTGGTTATCTGTATTTTGTTGGAAAATGTCTACTTGATCCCCTGCACAATTGTGATTCATATTTTTACATCTGTGGATTTGCATGAGTTTTTATATATTTGGATGTGACCCTTTATTGGATATATAATTTGACAATATCTTCTCCAATTTAATATGTTGCCTCTTTGTTGTATTGATAGTTTCCTTTTCTGTGCAAAACCTTTTTAATTTAATGTGGTCTCCTCTATTTTTGTTTTTATTATCTTTGCCTGAGGAAACTGATCAAAAATATCCCTGACTATTATCAAAATGCTTATGACATATTTTTTCTAGGATTTTTATAGTTTTCCATCTTGCATTTTAATCTTTAAACTATTTTTAGTTTATTTTTTGTATAAGGTGTAAAAAATAGTCCAGTTTTATTCCTTTGTAGAAACCATCCAGCTTTTCCCAATGCCATTTATTGAAAACACCATCTTTTTCCCACTCTGTATGTTTGCATCCTTTGTTGCAGATTAACTGGCCATATAAGTGTGAGTTAAATTTCTGGCCTTCTATTTTATTAAATTATCTCTGTATCCATTCTTATATTAATCCTACACCATTGAAATTAATATAGTCTTGTAATATAGTTTGAAATCAGGAAGCATGAAAACTCAGTGTTTTTTTTCTCACTTTTTTTTAAATTTTTGACTATTTGGGGTTTTTTGTAACTTCATATCAAATTTGGTATTATTTCTTCTATTTCTATGAAAAATCCAATGGGATTTTAGTAGCAATTACAAAGACTGTAGATTACTTTAAGGTAATATGGACACTTTAACAATGATTTACAGTTTTCAGAATTTTACCTCATTGATTAAATTTATTCCTGGGCATTTTATTCTTTTTGATGCAATTGTAAATGGGATTTTTTCCCCAAATTTCTCTTTCTGATAGGTCACTACAAGTGTGTAGAAATGCAACATATTTCTATACATTGATTTTGTATCCTGCAACTTTACTGAATGGCCTGTAATGTTTTTGTTTTTGTTTGGTTTGGATTAGATTTTTGGTTTTGTTTTGATTTTTGTAGTGTGTTTGTCTGGTTTAAATGTCATGGTTTTTCTGGCCTTTTACAATGAGTTTAGAGGCATTTCATCCTCTTCAGTTTTCTTGGAAATTTGAAAAGAATAGGTATTACCTCTTCTTTAATTTTTTGTAGAATTCATTTGTGAAGTCATCTGATCCTGGAGTTCTGTTTGTCAAATTGTATTTTCATTATAGACTTAATTTTTTTACTAGTAAATGGTCTGTTCAGATTTCTAGTTTTTCCTGATTCAGTATTGGGAGACTCTATATGTATTTTAGGAATCTATCTATTTCTTCTAAGTTGATCTATTTGTCATCTTATGATTACTAGAGTCTCTTATGATTCTTTGTACTTCCGTGCTATTGGTTGTAACTTGTTTTTCATTTCTTTTCTTTTTTTTTCCTGGGGGAGGGCTCTCCTTTTTTTCATTGGTGAGTGTGGCTAAAAGTTTATTGATTGTTTATCTTTTTGAAGCATCAGCATTTAGTTTCATTAATCATTAATCATTTTTTTTGAAACTGCCGTGTGATTAGGGACCAGCATTAACTTAGAGTTTGGTTAAAAACACTCAAAAAGAGCAAAATATCATAAGAAGCAACTAGTGGAAATGGGTGGTCATGGGTGTGGGCATGGGCCTAAGCCCAAGTTCCCAGGAAGGATACCACCACAGGCATCAAAGAGAGACTGGTGGGGGTTCAGTCCATGGTTAATGACCTTGCAGATTTATGCTGCTTGCACCACTTTGTGTTCTGGGCCCACCCCTGCAACCACCTTAGAGAGTCTAGTGTGGCCCATGAGCCTGCAGCTTCCCTCTATGGGCATCACTGCATGGACTGGGTGCACTCCCACAACTCCCTAAGAGAGCCTGATGTGAGCCTTAGCCCATGATCTTTAGTTGTGGACATGTCCTGGATGTCCTGGACGTCCACTGGACATCCACTGCCTGCCTGTAGTGTTTGGGCGCTCACAGCTGGCGCCTGAGAGTACATGGCAGTCCACACCAAGGATGGGAGGGGAACCAGAAGAGCAGTCCCAGCAACTGCAGCCACCTAAAGTGGACTTTCAAGACCAGTATCACTCACTGCTTTGGTTGCACAGGGTTACAGAGGATAGCAGGAACCATGTGGGGCCACTGGGATGGTGGCTGGGGGAGGCTGTATTTGAGCAGAGTTTGCAGCGGGGAGTCTGTGGATTCTGGACCACCCAGAGGGGAGCAGACTGAGGCTTCTCTCAGAGGTGGGGACAGATTTTGGGTACGGGCAGATTCTTTGCTTGGACCCTCTGAAAAGCCCACAAAATGCCACAAAATAACAAAAACCTCCAGAAAACAAAAGCCTCAAAAACCAGTTTCCACAGAACCCAGGACCAGGATAGCCAACAGGGCAACTCAACCCAAGCAAGGTTGACTGGAAAACATGGCAGACCCCTCCCCTAGAAGACAAGCCAAAAACAAAAGGACACTAACCACAAGGGCCCCATAAAACTGTAACTCTAACATATATTAAGCTCCCCATAATGCCCAAAAACCTTTATATTTCATAGACACAAGTTTTTTCCTTTTCTTTTCTTTCTTTCTTTCTTTCTTTTTTTTTTTTTGATTCATTCTCATGACTCTTGGTCTCTTAATTTTTTTAAACTACTTGACATTACAACTAGAGGCTGAATACATCAATACACTCGGGGAGATCCTAAATAACTTTCCTTGCCCGCATCAAAGATTTATAACCACTTTCCCAACTTATCCTTCTATGATTGTTTCTGTGTATTCGTTTTTGTTCTGGTATTACAGAAATCTTATTCTTGGGGTTCATTCTGACTAGGTTCTTTTATGTGTCGTCATTTACTTTTGTCTGTCTATATGTTCGTGTTAGTTTACATACCTTATAAATCTTATTTGGGGGGGCTCATTTTAGTGGGATTTCTTTTTTTCTCTTTCTCTCTTTGTTCATTTTTTTTTCTTTCTTTCTGGTGGTGAATTCCCACTGCTCTGAGACCATCCAGGGTGTACCTTTACTGGATCGTGGGTGACGTATTAAGCTATATACATCCCCATCTACCACTTCCCATCAAAATGGCTAAAAGGAGGAATACCCAACAGAGGAAAAACCCAGAGACTGTGCCCTCTCCCTCAGAACTATTGGATGTGGACATAAACAGTGTGTCAGAAAGGGAATTCAGGGTAACAATTATCCATGCAATGGCTAGGAGGGAGAAAAATACTAATGACAACATAAAATCTTTAGGATGGAGTAGAGAATCAGAATGGCGGATGTTAAAAATGCTATCAATGAGATCTAAATAGTCTCACAGCTAGAGTAATGGAGACAGAGGGTAGATTAGTGATGTAGAGGACAAGATGGTAGAGAAGAAAGGTCAGGAGGAGAGCTGAAACAAACTGCTTAGGAACCAGGAGAAAAGACTTAGAGATATAAATGATGCCATGAAACATTCCAATGTCAGAATTATTGGAATCCCTGAGGGTTGGAGAAAGACAGAAGACTAGAAGATATAGCTGTACAAATTCTAGATTAAAATCCCCCAATCAGGGGAATAAACAAGACACATATTTATAAAATTTGCTAATTATAATTTTAGACAAGAGGTCCTGAGGGCAGCTAAGGGGAAGAAATACCTTATGTACAGAGGAAGATCCCTTAGAATAACATCACACCTGTCCACAAAAACCTGACAAGTCAGAAAGGCTGGCATGATATATTCAGGGCACCAAGTCAAAAGAAAATACAGCCAAAAATAATTTATCCAGCAAGGCAGACTTTCAAAATGGGTGGAGATGTAAAGAGCTTCCAAGACCAGCAAGATTTAAAAGAGTATGTGATCACCAAGCTGGCACTACAAGAAATATTAAGGAGAGTTCTATAAAAGAAGAGAGAACGCATAAGTAACACAGAACAGAAACATACAATCCATAGAAAAAAGGACATAACTGGCAACATGATGTCAATAAACACATATTTTGAATAATAGCTCTCAACATGACCAACATAAATGCTCCCATTAAAAAAACAAAACAAAACAGGGTTGTAGACTGGATAAAATGACTGTACCTGTCCATATGGTGTCTACAAGAGACAAATTTGGAACCTAAATATACATCCAGACTGAAAGTGAAAGGCTGGAAAACCATGTTTCATGCCAATGGGTCTCAAAATAAAGCTGGGTTAGAGATTCTCATATCAGATAAATTAGATTTAAAGCTAAAGACAGTAGTCAGAGATACAGGACACTACATCATTCTTAACGAGTCTACCCTCCATGAAGATCTATCAATTGTAAATATTTAAGCCCCCAATATAAGAGCAGCCAACTACATAAGCGAACTGTTAATCAAAATAGTCATATTAATATGAATACACTAGTTGTAGGAGATCTTAACACCCCAATTTCAGTAATAGACAGATGATCCAAACAGAAAAACAATAAAGAAATAAGAGCTTTGAATGACATGTTGCCAAATGGACCTCATAGATATATACATAACATTCCAACCTAAAACAACAGTATACATATTCTTCTCAAGGGCACATGGAATGTTCTCCAGAATAGACCACATAGTGGGTCACAAATCAGGACTCAAATGATGCCAAAAGATTGAGATTATTCTCTGCATAATCTCAGAAAATGCTTTGAAACTGAAACTCAACCATAAGAAAAAATTTGGAAATAATCCAAACCCTTGGAGGTTAAAGACCAACCTGCTTGATGCTGTACAAAGAAGGGCCACATGTACCCCAATGTTCATAGCAGCAATGGCCACAATCACCAAACTGTAGAAAAACCTAGATGTTGTTCAAAAGATGAAAGATGAATGGATAAAGAAGATATGGTCCATATACACAATGGAATATTAGGCCTCCATCAAAAAGAATGAATAGCCAACTTTTGTATCAACATGGACGTGACTGGAAGAGATTATGCAGAGTGAAATAAGTCAAGTGGAGAGTGTCAATTATCTTATGATCTCTCTTAAGTGTGGAGAATAAGGGAAAATATGGAGGATATTGGGAGAAGGAAAGGAAGGGTGAGTGGGAGGATATTGGAGGGGGTGATGAACCAGGAGAGACTGTGGACTCTGAGCAACAAACTGATGGGGATTTTTTTTTTTTTTTTTTTTTTGGAGGGAGAGGGGCTTGGGTGAGTCTGGTGGTTGGTATTGAGGAAGGCATGTATTGGATGCCACCGGGTGTGGTGCATGGATAATTAATCTTGTAACGTGAAAAAATAAGGATTTTGGGGAAAAATAAATTAGGGCAAGGATGTGGGAAAAAAAATAACAACCTGCTCAAGAATGCTGAGATCAACCAGGAAATCAAAGAAGAACTTAAACAATTCATGGAGATCAATGAGAATGAAGACACATTGATACAAAACCTATGGGACATGGCAAAGGCAGTCCTAAGGGGGAAATACATAGCCATCTGAGCCTCACTCAAAAACATTGAAAAATCCCGAATACACGAGCTCTCTTTACACTGTAAAGAACTGAAAAATCAACAAGAAATTAAGCCAACCCCACGCACAAGAAGGGAAATAATCAAGATCAGAGCAGAGATCAAAGAGTTAGAAACTAGAGAAACAGTAGAATGCATCAACGAAACCAGAAGTTGGTTATGGGAAAGAATCAATAAGTTTAATAAGCCACTGGCCAAACTAATCCAAAAGAAAAGAGATCAGACCCAAATTAGCAAAATTATAAATGAAATGGGTGAGATCACTACTAATTCAAAGGAAATAGAAACAATCATCAAAAATTATTATCAATAGCTAGATGCCAATATGTTAAATAACCTAGAAAAAAAGGATGCATTCCTAGAAGATTATAAACTTCCATGACTGAAACCGGAAAAAATTTACAACCTGAATAGACCAATATCTAGTAATGAGATTGAAGCATTGATCAAAAAACTCCCAAAAAACAAGAGTCCAGGACCTGACAGATTCCCTGTGAAATTCTACCAAACATTCAAAGAAGAAATAATACCTATTCTCCTGAAACTGTTTCAAAAAATAGAAACAGAAGAAAAACTTCCACATTTTTTCTATGACGCCATTACCCTAATTCCCAAATCAGGCAAAGACCTCATCAAAAATGAGTATTTCAGACCAATATCCTTGATGAATATGGATGCCATGATTCTCAACAAGATCCTATCTAATAAGATCCAATAACACATTAAAAAGATATCATTCAACAAGAAAGGTGGAATTTATCCCTGGGATGCAAAGGTGGTTCAACATTTGCAAATCAATCAATGTGGTAGTACAAATCAATAAGAAAAGAGAGAAGAACAACATGGTTCTCTCAATTGATCCAAAAAAGCACTTGAGAAACTACAACATCCTTTCCTGATAAAAACTCTTCAAAATATTGAGATAGAAGGAACATTCCTTAATTGATAAAATCTATCTATGAAAAGCCGACAGCAAATATTGTTCTCAAGGAGGAAAAGTTGATCGCCGTCCCTTTGAGACCATGAACACGACAAGGATGCCCACTCTCACAACTCTTTTTCAACATAGTATTAGAAGTCCTAGGGACAGTAGTCAGACAACAAAAATAAATAAAAGGTATTCACATTGGCAAAGAAGAAGTCATGCTCTCTCTCACCTCACAGAGGATACGATATTTCATATGGAAAAGACAAAATACTTCACCCCTAAACTACTAGCAGTCATAAAACAATTCAGTAATATGACAGGATACAAAAACCAATGCACAGGAATCAGTTGCTTTCTTATACACCAACAATGAAAATAAGGAAAAAGAAATAAGAGAATTGATTCCATTTACTATAGCACCAATAACCATAAGATACCTGGGAATAAATTTAGCCAAAATGGTAAAGAATCTGTACTCAAGGAAGTACAGAACACTTATGAAAGAAATGGAAGAAGGCACAAAAAGGTGGAAAAGCATGCCATGCTCATGAAACAGAATTAACATTGTTAAAATGTCAATACTGCCCAGAGCAATCTATATTTTCAGTGCCATCCCAATAAAATTTCCACCAGCATTTTTTAAAGGGCTGGAACAAACAATCCTAAAATTTTATGTTACCAGAGAAGCCCCCAAATTGCTAAGCAAATGCTAAAAAAGAAAAACCAAACTGGGGGCATCACATTGCCTTATTTCAAGCTTTACTACAAATTCGTGATCACCAATGAAGCATGGTATTGACACAAAAACAGACACATAGCCAAGTGGAACAGAATAGAGAGGCCAGATATGGACTGTCAACTCTATGGTCAAATAATCTTTTTTTTTTTTTTTTTCGTTAATATACATATATTTTAAATAATTCTTTTACAGCATCCTTACATTTTCATAAAAACTTTGAATAATTAAGGCAAGAAATGTGCATTACCTGAATAGTGAAAACTTAGTTCTAAAGGCATTAATAGAATTCCTAAATAAATAGAGACCGTGGGTCTGTTCTAGATAGGACTATTGGAATGAGTTCCAGTCTTCACAAGTCCATAACATTATTAAATTCCAGGGGCGCCTGGGTGGCTCAGTCGTTAAATGTCTGCCTTCGGCTCAGATCATGATCCCAGAGTCCTGGGATTGAGCCCCGCATAGGGCTCCTTGCTTGGCAGGAAGCCTGCTTTTCCCGCTAATATTCCCTCTGCTTGTGTTCTCTCTCTTCACTGTGTTTCTCGTTGTCAAATAAATAAAATCTTAAGAAAAAAAAATAGGCTAGATATGGACTGTCAACTCTATGGACAAATAATCTT
>CM053607.1:127490751-127505164 GCA_028646535.1 Procyon lotor | reverse complement strand
GTCTCTCATGGTTCATCTCCTCCTCTGGTTTCCCCCCATTCACCCTTCCCTTCCTTCTCACAATGACCTCCATGTTTTTTTTACCCTCAGCATGTAAGTGAGACCATAAGGTAATTGGTTCTCTCTGCTTGACTTATTTCACTCCGCATAATCTCTTCCAGTCCCATCCATGTTGATACAAAAGTTGGATATTCGTCTTTTCTAATGGAGGCATAATATTCCATTGTGTATATGGACCATATCTTCTTTATCCATCTGTTGAAAGGCATCTTGGATCTTTCCATGGTTTGGCAATTGTGGCCATTGCTGCTATGAACATTGGGGTACATATGGCTCTTCTTTGTAATGCATCTCCTTCTTCGGGGTAAATAACCAGGAGTGCGATGGCAGGGTCATAGGGTAGCTCTATATTTAATTTCTTGAGGAATCTCCATACTGTTTTCCAAAGTAGCTGCACCAGCTTGCAATCCCACCAACAGTGTAAGAGGGTGCTATGGTCAAATAATCTTTGACGAAGCAGGAAAAATGTCCAGTGGAAAAAAGACAGTCTCATCAATATCTGGTTCTGGGAAAATTGGGCAGCTATATATAGAAGAATGAAACTTGACCATTCTCTTACACCATATATGAAGATAAACTCAAAATGAATAAAAGGCCTCAACATGGGGCAAGAATCTATCAAAATTCCTGAGGAGAACATAGGCAGTAACCTCTTCGACATCAGCTACAGCAACTTCTTTCAAGACATGTCTCCAAAGACAAAGGATACAAAAGTGAAAATGAACTTTTGGGACTTCATCAACATATAAAGCTTCTGTACAGTGAAGGAAACAGTCAAAACAAACAGACAACCCACAGAATGGGAGAAGATATTCGCAAATGACACTACAGACAAAGGTCTGATACCTAAGATCTATAAAGATCTTTTCAAACTCAACAATCACAAAACAGATAATTACAACAAAAAAAGGGCCAAAGCCATGAACAGACACTTATCCAAAGGAGATATACAAATGGCTAATAGACTCATGAAAAAATGTTCATCTTTAGCCATCAGGGAAATTCAAGTCAATACCACACTGAGATACCACCTTATACCAGTGAAAATGGCCAAAATTAACAATACAGTTAGCCACAAATGTTGTTGAGGATGAGGAGAAAGGGAATCCTTTTACACTGTTTGTGGGAATGCAAGTTGGTGCAGCCACTTTGGTAAGCAGTGTGGAGATTCCTCCAGAATTTAAAAATAGAGCTACCCTATGACCCTGCCATTGCACTAGTGGGTATTTACCAGAAAGATGCAGATGCAGTAAAAGAAGGGCCACATGTACCCCAATGTTCATAGCCAATGGCCACAATTGCCAAACTGTGGAAAGAACTAAGATGCCCTTCAACAGATGGATGGATAAGGAAGATATGGTCCATATATACTATGAAATATGCCTCCATTAGAAAGGACGAATATCCAACTTTTGTATCAACATGAAAGGGACTGGAAGAAATTATGAGGAGTGAAATAAGTCAAATGGAGAGTCAATTATCATTTGGTCTCACTTATCTGTGGAGCATAAAGAAAAACATGGAGGACATTGTGAGAAGGAAGGGAAAGGTGAATGGGGGGAAATCAGAGGGGATGATGAGTCATAAGAGACTGTGGACTCTGAGCAACAACCTGAGAGTTGTGGAGGGGCAGGGGTGGGGGTTGGGTGAGTCTGGTGGTGGGTATTGAGGAGGGCATGTATTGCATGGAGCACTGGGTGTGGTGCATCAACAATAAATCTTGTAACATTGGAAAAATGAAATAAAAGTCCTTAGAGGAAAAATTAAAAAAAAATAAAAATATATTTTATTTGAAATAAATATTTGCTATTCTTTATTTTTTTTTTATTTCTTTTACACTGAATATCTTTTTCCGTCCTTCACTTTCAGTCTATGTGTCTTTAGATCAAAATCAAGTCTCTTATAGACAATCAATAGATGGATCATAGGGGAACATGGTGGAGCAAGAGGCCCTATTTCAATTAGTCCCCCTAAGTGAGCTAGATATATACAAAAGCACCCTGAACACCCATGAAATCAGATTGACATGTAAGATTATACACTTCAGGATATCTATGGGGGAAGAAGTGCAGAAGAACCGAGAAGTTGGGAGTGCATGGACAGATATCAGAGGATAAATGGAAGGGGGAAGGAGCCACAGAAGGGAGTCAATAGAAAGTAATACTCCAATGGCAAAGTGCCCTGTGCTTGGTGACCAGCATTATCTTTTTGGCTGGTGGCTGTGAGATGAAAAGGAATTAATAACACCACTCAAACCGAACAAAGGGACTTAATGGACAATTGCTGGGACCAGGAAGCCAGGTGTGGACCTGAGTCCACAGTCCCAGGAGAGCCACATACAGCCACCATGCATGCCTGAGAGAGCCCAGCATGGGCTGAAGTAGGTCCCTGAGTCTGCAGCCCCCACACCCACTTTTGCTGCCTCCACCACTGCATGGGCTGAGTGCACCCGGCTTGGGCGTGGGCAATGGGCTCCAGTCAGTGATCCTGAGACTAGCAGCCACCGGGACCAGGCATGCCTGGACCAGTATCACTTGCAGTACTCATGGCACAGAAGTACAAAAACAAGTGGAGGCCTTGGGCGACCACTGAGATGGTGGCTAGTGGTGTGCACCAATTGTGGGAAGCTTCACGGTTCAATGGAGTTTGCAGAGGGGGAGTCGTGTGTCCTGGACCATTCAGAGGGGAGCAAACTATGGCTTCTCTCCAAGGCCTGGGTCTGGGTGCAAACAAGTTACTCTGCTTTGACCCTCCAAAAAAGCAAAAAGGCATGAAAAGTCACCAAAGAACAAAACCTCCAGAGAACAAAACCCTGAAAAACCAGTTTCCATGGAGCCTAGCTCCTTGATAAGGGGACAGGGCAACTCAGCCAAATCAGGATCAACTGAAAAACAATGAAGCAGGCCCTGGCCCAGAAGACAAGCAAAGAACAAGAGGACAACAACCACAGGGTCTCCATAAAACTGTAAAACTCCAATGGGGAAAATAACATATTAATCTCCTAGTATGGCCCCAGAGCCTGTATATTTCATAGACACAACTTTTCTCCCTCTCTCTTCTTTTTCTGAATTCATTCTCATGATTCTAGTTCTTTTTTTTTTTTACCTACTTACCAATTCAATTTACCTACTTACCAAACAACAATAGATGTTTAATACAACATATTCCATAGTAACTTTTCAACTTGAACTTTTTTTCATACATAATGTTTATATATATATATATATATATATATCATTATGTATTATATATATCATATATATGATATATATATAAATATGATATATATATCATATTTATATTTAAGTTCTGTGATTTCCTGTTTGATTGAAACATTCTTGAGCAGGATGGTTTGTAGCTTCCAAGTGTTTGACTTCCTGCCAAACTTTTTATTGTGATTGAGTGTCAGTTTTAAAGCCTTCTGGTCTAAGTATATGCAGGGAATAATCTCAAACATTTGGTATTGGTTGAGACCTGATTTGTGACCCAGTATGTGGTCTATTCCAAAGAAAGTTCTATGTTCGTTTGAGAAAAATGTGTATTCTGTTGGTTTTGCTACTCAATACTGCATATATATGCAGTATATATATGTATATATATATGATATATATGTATATGGTATATATGTATATGATATATGTGTGTGTATGTATGTGTATATATATACATATATATACATATATATTTATATGTGTATATATATCATATTTATATTTAAGTTCTGTGACTTCCTGTTTGATTGAAACATTCTTGATATATATATAAATATAAATATGATATATATATGTACACATATATATATATAAAATCAGTTTTAATTTCCCTGTATCTCTGAAAAGTTGAGTACGCTAACAAAGATAACAAGATACACCCAAGGACCCGAAATACATTTCCTTGGCAACATTGAGGGATTATAACCACCTTCCTGTCTTATTCTTGTGTTGGAATTTCTGTGTGTGTGTTTTAATTTTTGTACTTTTTAAGTTTTATTTGTGGGGTTCATTTTGGCTGGGTTTTTTCTTTTTCTTTTTCTTTTGTTGATCTTTTTGTTTGTTTTTGATTTTGTACATTATAAATCATAGTCTTGAGCTTATTTTGGCTTTTTCTCTCTCTCTCTCTCTTTTATCTTTTTTCTTTCTTTTTGGTGGTGACTTCTGATTGCTCTGAAACTTTCTAAAGTGCACCTTGCCTGAATTGTGGCTATTTTTAGCTATATATCCATTCAACCACCTCTCACAAGAATGACTAGGGGGAGGAACCCACAGCAGAGGAAAAATTCAAGAGACTGTGACCTCTGCAATAGAACTATTGCATATGGAAATAAGCAAGATATCAGAAATAGAATTCAGGGTAACAGTTATGCAAAGGATGGCAAGGTTGAGAAAAACCATTAGTGGCAACAAAGACTTCTTAGGGGCAGAAGTGAGAGTTGATCTGACAAAACTTAAAAATGCTATCAGTGAGATACAATCTAATCTAAATACTCTTAACAGTTAGGGTAATTGAGGCAGACAATTGGATTAGTGCTCTTGAATACAAAATGATAGAAAAGATGGATCAGGTTGTGGCCTGGAACAAACAGCTTAGAAGCCAGGAAAACAGAATTAGGCAAATAAATGACACCATGACACATTCCAATGTCAGAATTATTGGGACCCATGAAGGGGTGGAAGGAGAGAGAGGGCTAGAAGATAAGAGTTGAATAAATGTTAGCTGAGAATTTCCCTAATCTGGGGAATGCAACAAGTGTTCATGTCCTAGAGGGAGGACACCACCCAACATCCACAAATGTAGAAAGAACAAGAGACATGTAATTGTGAAAATATCAAATCGTAAGTTCAGAGAAAATGTCTCAATGGCAGCTAGGGGTAAGAGATTCCTTACCCACAGAAGGAGGACCGTCAGATAAACGTCAGACCTGTCCACAGAAACCTGGCAAACCAGAAGGGCTGGCAAGACATATTCAAGGCACTAAATGAGAAAGACATGCACCCAAGAATATTTTATCCAGCAAAGCTGACTCTCAGAATGGTTAGAGAGATAAAGAGTTTCCAGGACAGGAAAAGACTAAAAGATTTTGACACCACTGACAAGAAATATTCTATAAAAGAAGAAAGACCCCAAAAATGATATAAAACAGAAAAAAATATGGAGACAATCTATAAAAACAAAGATTTCACAGGTAACATGATGATAATAAAAACATATCTTTCAATAATCACTGTCAATATGAATGGCCTAAATTTTCCCATAAAATGGCATAGGGTTGCAGACTGGATAAAACAACAGGACCTATCCATATGCTGTCTATAAGAGATGAATTTTAAAACTAAAGATACATCCAAATTGAAAGTGAAGGGATGGAGAACCATCTTTCATGCCAATGGCTTCGAAAGAAAGCAGGGATAGCAATTATCATAACAAATATATTAGATTTTAAACTAAAGACAGCACTCAGAGATATGGAAGATCACAACATCAATCTTAAAGGGTCTATCCACCAAGAAGATCTAACAGTTGTCAATATTTATGACTCTAAAATGGGAGCACCAAGTACATAAGCCAACTGTTAATCAAATTAAAGAGACATATTGATAAAGAATACCTTAATTGTAGGGGATATTAACATGCCACTCCCAGCAATAGACATGTGGTCTAAAAAGAAAATCAACAAGGAAACAAGAGCTTTGAATGAGACATTCGACCAGATGGACCTCATAGATATATACAGATATATACAGAACATTCCACCCTAAAAATACCAACACCACCAACAACAAACAGAATACACATTTTTCTCAAACACACATAGAACTTTCTGTGGAATAGACCACATACTGGGTCACAAATCAGGTCTCAACCAATACCAAATATCTGATATTATTCCCTGCATATACTTAGACCAGAAGGCTTTAAAACTGACACTCAATCACAATAAAAAGTTTGGCAGGAAGTCAAACACTTGGAAGCTACAAACCATCCTGCTCAAGAATGTTTCAATCTTGAAATCACAGAACTTAATTCACAGAAAGCAAGGATAATGAAGACACATCAGTCCAAATCATATGGGATATGGCAAAGCCAGCCCTAAGGGAGAAATACAGAGCCATCCAATCCTCACTCAAAAAACACTAACAAACCTGAATACACAGTGTCTTTGCACTTAAAGAACTGCAGAATCAAAAACAAATTAAGCCAACTCCATGTACAGGAAGGGAAAGAATAAAGAAGAGAGCAGAGATCAATGAGTTAGAAACCAGAAAATCAGTAGAAAATGCAATGAAACTAGAAGCTGGATTGTTGAAAGAAATAATAAGATCTATAAACCACTGACCAAACTCATCCAAAAGAAAAGAAAGTGGTCCATAATTAATAAAATTCAGAATGAAAGGGGAAAGAACAAGACTAAAACCAAGGAAATAGAAACAGTCATGAGAAATTATTATCAAAGAGTTCCTGGGTGGCTCAGTGGGTTAAAGCCTCTGTCTTCAGCTCAGGTCATGATCTCAGGGTCCTGGGATCGAGCCCCGCATCAGGCTTTCTGCTCAGCAGGGAGCCTGCTTTCCCCTCTTTCTCTGCTGCCTCTCTGCCTACTTCTAATCTCTCTCAGTCTGTCAAATAAATAAATAAAATCTTTAAAAAAAAAAGAAATTATTATCAAAAGCTATATGCCAATAAGTTAAGTAACCTAGAATGAATGGATGAATTCCTGGAAACTTATAAACTTCCAAGACTAAAACAGGAAGAACTGACAACCTGAATAGACCAATATCTAGTAACAAGATTGAAGCAATGATCAAAAACCTCCCAAAGAACAGGATTCTAGGACCTGATGGATTTCCTGGGGAATTCTACCAAACATTCAAAGAAAAAATAATACCTATTCTCCTAAAGCTATGTCAAAAAATAGAAACAGAAGGAAAACTTCATTTTTCTATGAAGCCAGAATTACCTTGATCCTTAAACCAGGTAAAGACCCCATCAAACAGGAGAATTTCAGACAAATATTCCTGATGAATCCGAATATCAAGATTCTCAACTAGATCCTAGCTAATAGGATCCAACAGCACATTAAAAAGATTATCCACCATAGCCAGGTGGGATTTATTCCTGTGATGAAAGGGTGGCTCAACATTCACAAATCAATCAATATTATAGAACAAATCAACAAGAGATTTGAGAAGAATCATATAGTCCTCATGACTCATGCTTTTATACCTTAAAGTGCCCAATAAGGAAGAATGTTAAACCAGGTTATTGATCACAGGATGAAAAAAATACTTTACAGAATTAAAATAAACTTGGACTGTATCATTGGTTTAGTATCAAGATTGGTTTTCCTAATTAGAATTGAAAACCACTTTTTTTTTTTACTTATTCCAGGAAAATGAATTTAGTGAAAATCAAATTTTCTTACTTGGCACAAAGCAAACACAAACTGTGTCACGTAATTCAGATGGAAGTCCCTGTGCAGAAGTAGAGTTTGGAAAGAATACTTACTCCTCCAACTTTAGTAGAGGTTTTGATTACATTTACAACAACCTAACAGAGGTTTTGATTTGTATTTCTCTGATAACAAGTGACGAGGAAGTTTTTTTTTTTTAATCTGTTGCCAATTTGTAGATATTCTTATTTTATTGATAACTTCTTTTTTACTTTTAATATATCAAATAATATAACTTAAAAAATAATTCATTGTTTGTTGTGAAACACCAAATAATTCAATATATGGTGTGAAACAATGAATCGTTTTATTAGAGGAAGTCATCTTCCTTGATCCTACAATTGGGGAGCAAGCATGTAAGCATCTGTGCTGGATATTTTACCTATAATATATAATATATAAATGAATTTCACAGAACAACAGTAAATATATAATATATAAATGAATTTCACAGAACAACAGTAAAAATGAATATATATATATGAATATATATGAATATATATATAATGAATATATATATATATTGAATATATATATAATGAATATATATATATTGTATTGTATTCATATATATATGTATTGTATATATATGTATTGTATACAATACATATATATGTATTGTATTCATATATATATGAATATATATATTCAATATATATATATTCAATATAATATTATATATATATATATATATATATATATATATTCTATTTATAAAAGTGATCCTAGGGGTGCGCCTGGGTGGCTCAGTGGGTTAAAGCCTATGCCTTGGATCAGGTCATAATCTCAGGGTCCTGGGATTGATCCCTGCATCAGGCTTTCTGGTCAGTGGGGAGCCTAATTTCCCCTCTCTCAGCCTGCCTCTCTGCCTACCTGTGGTCTCTCTGTCTGTGTCAATACATGGGTATTTAAATGCTTATATGAAAATATGTACAACACTTTTAGTCATAAAGAAAATATAAGAACATGATGAACTATCAATAAACATATTCTGTAAAAATAAACCTTTTATTATTTTTTTAAGTGACAATGCCAATGCTAGGAAAAATACAGGTAAACTGGGTCAATCATACACTGCTATTAAGAAGTTAAAATGGCACAGACCCTCCTAAAAATATTGTATTGTATTTTATAATATAAGTAAATATCCAAATGCCACATGTCACAAAAATTTCAATTGTTGGCAATATTCAGAGTGTGTATTCACAATTTACACAAGTGTTCATAATACCTTAAGATGTAATAGACAAATTTTGAGGTTTTCCAAATGTCTTCTAGTGGATGAATAATTAAATTGTGGAGCAGAAGACAACAGCAGAGATCTAAAACAAAGCGGGAACACTCCAAACATTATCAGAGGATAAACAAAAGGGGGAGGGAGACACCAGAAGTGGCACAAGGGCAGAAATATCCCAAAGGAAAGCGCCACGTGGTTAGGGAGCAGCAATAACTAAGAACCTGGTTAAAAACACTTAAAAAGAGCAAAATGTTCTGAAAAGCAACTAGTGGAAGTGGGTGGGCACGGGAATGGGCCTGAGCCCATGCTCCCCAGAAGGACACCACTCACCTCAAAGAGAGACTAGTGAGGGAGGGTCCATTTGGTGGTTCTGGAACATGCAGCTTTCTGTTCCTTGCACCATTTTGTAGGTGGGGTGCACTCCTGCAAGCACCTTCGAAAGTCTACTGTGGTCCCGGAGGCTGCAACTTTTCTTCATGTACAGTGCTCTCTGGACTGTGCACCCCCAACCACAAGACATTCCCTGCCTGTCCAGGGTCTGTGCTCTACCAGCCAGCCCCAGAAAGAACCCCAACAGGCAGCCTAAACTCAGGCAGGAATCTGAGCACACCCTGTGCAAGCCTAGAGCCTAGATAGCACTCACAGAGCCACTGAAAAGTGCTGGGTGTGTGCAACACCTCTGACAGGCTGCACTGTGAGCAGTGTTTTGTGAAGGGGAGTATATGTTCTGGACAACCCAGAGGAGAGCAGACTGAGTCTTCTCTGTGACATGGAAGTCTGGGTACATAAGGTCAGATTCCTTGCTACAAATCTCCAAAAAGTTGAAAAAGCTACAAGAGGCCAAAAACCTTGATAAAGCAAAAGACTGAGAAACTGGTTTCCACAGAGCACAGCCCCTTGATTGGAGGGTAGGGTGACTCAACCCAAGGAAGATTGACTGAAAAAAAAATGCAGCAGGCCCCTCCTCCAGAAGAGAAGTTAAAAAAACAAAAAACAAAAAACAACATAACCACAGGGTCCAAATAAAAATTTAAATCCCCAACATCAGGGGAAAAAGAATATATTAAGTGCCTGATAATACCCTCAAACCTGCATATTTCATAGATAAAAGGTTTTTTTAAAATTATTATTGTTTTATTTCTTTTTTTTATTCACTCGTTCTCACTTTCTTTTTTTTTTTTAATTTTTTTTTAAAAATAGTGAAAATTACACCTAGAGGCTTAATACAACCATAAACCTAGGAAGACCTGAAATAAACTTCCTCGCCCCCGAGGAGTTATAACCACCCTCTATCTGATTCTTTTGTCAATGTTTCTATGTATTTCTGGTATTATATAAATCTTATTCTTGGGGTTCATTCAAACTAGTTTCTTCAGTTGCTAGAAATTTAAATTTCTCGGACAATATGGTTGTTTTTTTTTTTTGTTGTTGTTGTTTACATACATAATAAGTCTTATTTGGGGGCCCATTCTGGCTGGGATTTCTTCCTTTTCTCCTTCTCTCTATCTTTTTTAATCTTTATTCTTTCCTTTGGTTGTAAATCCCAAATGCTACAAAATCTTCCAGGGTGTACAGTTCCTGGATTGTGGATGATAAATTCAGCTATACATCATCTCACCCACTTCTCATCAAAATCACCAGGAGCAGGAACACCAAAGAGAGGAAAAACCCAGAGACTGTACCCTCTCCCTCTGAACTATGGGACATGGACATAAACAGATTTTCAGAAAGGAAATTCAGGATCACAATTATCCAGGCAATGGCTAGGATGGAGAAAAACATTAATGACAACATAGAATCTCTAAGAGCAGAAATAAGAACCAGTACAGCAGATGAAAAAATGATATCAGGGAGATCCAATTTAATCTAAATAGTCTAACAGCTAGAGTTACAGAGACAGAGGATAGAATTAGTGATCTAGAGGATAAAATGGTTGAGAAGAAAGGTTAGGAGGGGACCTGGAGCAAACTGCTCAGGAATAATGAGAAAAGACTTAGGGATATAAATGACACCATGAAATGTTCCAATGTCAGAATATTTGGAATCCCAGAGGGGGTAGAGAAAGGCAAAAGACTAGAAGATATAGCTGATCAAATTCTGAATGAAAATTTCCCCAATCTGGGGAATGGAACAAGGGTTCGTGTCCTAGAGGCAGAAAAGACACCTGCCAAGATCAACAAGACTAGAAAGACACCAGACACATAATTATAAAATTTGCAAATTAAAATTTTAGACAAGAGGTCCTGAGGGAAGCTAGGGGGAAGAGATCACTTAAATATGGAAGAAAACCCATTAGAATAACATCAGACCTGTCCACAGAAACCTGGCAAGCCAGAAAGGGCTGGCATGACATATTCAGGGAACTAAACGTGAACATGCAGCCAAAAATACTTTATCCAGCAAGGCTGACATTCAAAATGGATGGAGAGATAAAGAGTTTCCAAGATCGGCAAGGATTGAAAGAGTATGTGACCAAGCCATCAATACAAGAAATATTAAAGGAGGCTCTATATAAAAGTATAAAGAACCCAGGAGTGACTTAAAACAGAAATTAAAAATTAATAGAAACAATGACTACACAGGCAACCTGATGTCAATAAACACTTATCTTTCAATAATCACTCTAAATATGAATGGTTTAAAAGCTCCCATAAAATGGCACAGGGTTGTAGAATGGATAAAACAGCAAGACCCGTCCATGTGCTGTCTAGAAGAGACAAATTTGGAACCAAAAGATACATCCAGACTGAAAGTGAAAGAATGGAGAACCATTTTTCATGCCAGTGGGCCTCAAAATAAAGCTGGGGTAGTGATGCTCCTATTGGAAAAATTAGCTTTTCAGCTAAAAACTTTAGTCAGATATACAGAAGGACACTACATCATTCTTAAAGGGCTGACCCTCCAAAAAGATCTAATAATCATAAACATTTATGCCCCCAAAATAGGAGCAGCCAAATACATAAGCCAACTGCTAATCAAAATAAAGAGTCATATTGATATGAATACATAAATAGTAAGAGACCTTAACATGCCACTATCAGTAACAGACAGATCATCTAAACAGAAAATAAAAAAAAGAAACAAGAGCTTTGAATGACACATTGGACCAGATGGACCTCATAGATATATACAGAGCATTTCACCCTAAAAAAACAGAATACTCATTTTTCTCAAGCGCACATGGAACTTTCTCCAGAATAGACCGCATACTGGGTCACAAACCAGGACTGAACTTATATCAAAAGATTTAGATGATTGGCTTCATATTCTCAGACCACAATGGTTTGAAACTAGATCTCAACCACAAGAGAAATTTGGAAGAATTTCAAACAATTGAGGGCTAAAGACCAACCTGCTCAAGAATGCTGGGATCAACAAGGAAATCAAAGATGAACTTAAACAATTCATGGAGACTAATGAGAATGAAGACACATCGATGCAAACCTATGGGACACGGCAAAGGCAGTCCTAAATGGGAAATACATAGCCATCCAAGCCTCACTCAAAAAAAAAAAAAATTAAAAATCTTGAATACACCAGCTCTCTTTACACCTTAAAGAACTGGAAAATCAACAACAAATTAAGCCAACCCCAAGCACACAAAGGGAAATAATTAATATCAGAGCAGAGATCAACAAGTTAGATACTAGAGAAACAGTAGAATGCATCAATAAATCCAGAAGTAGCTTTTTTGAAAGAACCAATAAGATCGATAAGTGACTGGTCAAACTCATCCAAA
The DNA here is from genome assembly GCA_028646535.1 of Procyon lotor. Taxonomy (NCBI): domain Eukaryota; kingdom Metazoa; phylum Chordata; class Mammalia; order Carnivora; family Procyonidae; genus Procyon; species Procyon lotor. The sequence goes on along the minus strand of CM053607.1, from coordinate 127,492,684 downwards.
AGAAAAGAGAGAAGACCTAATTAACAAAAGTATGAATGAAAGGGGAGAGATCATGGCTAATCCAAAAGAAATAGAAACAATCATCAGAAATTATTATCAACAACTATATGCCAATAAGTTAAACAACCTAGAAGAAATGGATGCATTCCTGGAAACCCATAATCTTCCAAGACTGAGACAGGAAGAAACTGACAACCTGAATAAACCAATATCTAGTAATAAGATTGAAGCAGTAATCAAAAACCTCCCCAAAACGAGTCCAGGACCTGACAGGTTTCATTGGGAATTCTATAAAAATTTCACGAATGAAGTAATACTTATTTTTCTGAAACTGTTTCAAAAAATAGAAACAGAATCTAAACTTCCAGGCTCCTTCCATGAAGCCAGCATTACCCTGATGCCAAACCTGGCCAAGAACTCATCAAAAAGGAGAATTTCAGACCAATATCCCTGATGAATATGGATGCTGAGATTCTCAACAATAGCCAGCTAATAAGATAAACAGCAATAATTAAAAAGATTATTCATTATAACCATGTGGGATCTATCCACGGGATGCAAAAGTGTTTCAACATTCACAAAGCAACCAATGTGATAGAACAAATCAATAAGTAAAGAGAGAAGAACCACATGGTCCTCTCATTTGATGAAGAAAAAGCATTTGACAAAATTCTGCATCTGTTCCTGATTAAAACTCTCAAATTATAGGGATAGAAGGAACATCACTCAACATCGTAAATTCTATCTATGAGAAGCCCACATCAAATATCATTCTCAATGGGGAAAAGCAGACCATTGTCTCTATGAGATCAGGAATACGACAAGGATGCCTACTCTCACCACTCTTGTTAAAATGTCTATATTGCCCAGAGCAACGTATACTTTCACTGCCATCCTGATCAATATTTCTCTGGTTTTTTCAAAGCGCTGGAAAAACAATCCTAAAATTTGTATGGAAAGAGAAAAAAAAATTGCTAAGGAAATGTCGAGGGAAAAAAGGAAAGCTGGGGATATCTCAATGTCTGATTTCAAACTTTCCTTCAAAGCTGTGATTACCAAGACAGCATGTTACTTGCACAAAAGAGACGCATAGACCAGTGGAACAGAATAGAGAGCCCAAATATGGACCTGCAACTCTATGGTCACAAAATCTTTGACAAAACAGGAAAAAATATCCAGTGGAAAATAGACGGTCTCTTCAAAAAATGGTGCTGGGAAAATTGGACAGCTCTATGTAGAAGAATGAAACTTGACCATTCTCTTACATCATACACAAAGATAAACTCGAAATGGATAAAAGACCTCAATATGAGGGAGGAGTCCATCAAAACCCTAGACAAAAACATAGGCAATAACCTCTTCGATATAAGCCAAGAAACTTCTTTCAGGAAATGTCTCCAAAGGCAAAGAAAACAAAAGTGAAAATGCACTTTTGGGACTTCGTCAATATAAAAAGTTTCTCCACAGCGAAGGAAACAGTCAACAAAACAAACAGGCAACCCACGGAATGGGAGCAGATATTCACAAATGACACTATGGAAAAGAGTCTGATATCTAAGATATATATATATAATGATCTCCTCAAAATCAACACTCACAAAGCAGGTAATCACATCATTAAATGGGTAGAAGACATGAACAGACACTTTTCCAAAGAACACATACCAATGAATAAAACACACATGAAAAAATGTTCATCTTTAGCCATCAGGTAGATTTAAATCAAAACCAACGAGATACCACCTTATACCAGTTAGAATGGCCAAAATCAACATGGTGATAAACAACAAATGTTGGAGAGGGTGTGTAGAAAGGGCAACCCTCTTCCATTGTTGGTTGGAATGGAATTTGGTGCCAGCACTTTGGAGAACAGTGTGGAGATTCCTCAAGAAATTAAAAACAGAGCTACCCTACGATCCTGCCATCGCACTCC
>CM053607.1:127470369-127490251 GCA_028646535.1 Procyon lotor | reverse complement strand
ACCCAAAGGCAGATGCTTAACGACTCAGCCATCCAGGCGCCTTTGTCCTTTAACATTTTTTATAATTTCAAACTTTTTATTTTTCCCAAATATGTTTATTTTATTTTTTCAGTGTTACAAGATTAATTGTTCATGCACCACACCCAGTGCTCCATACAATATGTGCCCTCCTCAAGACCCACCACCAGGCTCGCCCAACCCACACCCCCTCCCTTCCAAAACCTCAGTTTGTTGCTCAGAGTCCACAGTCTCTCATGGTTCATCTCTCCCTCTGATTTCCCCCATTCACCTTTCCCTCCCTTCTCACAATGTCCTCCATGTTTTTCTTTACACTTAGCACATAAGTGAGACCATAAGATAATTGGCTCTCTCCATTTTACTTATTTCACTCCGCATAGTCTCTTCCAGTCCCATCCATGTTGATACAAAAGTTGGATATTCGTCCTTTCTAATGGAGGCATAATATTCCATTGTATATATGGACCATGTCTTCTTTATCCATTCATCTGTTGAAGGACATCTTGGTTCTTTCCACAGTTTGGCAATTGTGGCCATTGTTGCTATGAACATTGGGGTACATGTGGCCCTTCTTTGTACTGCATCTGCTTCTTTGGGGTAAATATCCAAAGTGCAATTGCAGGGTGATAGAGTAGCTCTATTTTTAATTTCTTGAAGAATGTTCATCAAACTTTTTATTTTTCAAGTTTTTTTTTAATTTTAATTCCAAATTGTTAACATAGTGTTATATTAGTGTACTTTCACTTTAACTTGAAAAAGTCCTTAACATTTCTTGTAAGTCACTTGGTGGTGATGACATCCATCAGTTTTTCATTGTCTAGAAAAGTCTTTATTTTCCCTTTATTTCTAATTAACAACATTGATTGGTAATATATTTTTTTGACATTTTTCTCCATTTAGTTTTTGGAGTCTGTCATCCAATGATTCCTGGCTTGTAAAGTTTTGCTCAGAAATGCACTATGGATTAATGGGGATTTCCTTGTATATGACAAGACACTTTTCTCTTGCTGTTTTCTTTTCTTTTTTTTTTTCTGCTGTAAAAATTACAAAAATTGTAATTTTTGACAATTGATTAGAATGTTTCTTGGTGAAGTCTTTTTTTGTTTGTTTGTTTAATGTTTTGGGGACCTGCATTGTTCTTTTATCCAGATATCTACATCTTCCCCCCAATCCTGGGAGTTTCTACCATTATATTTTTATGTGAGCTTTCTTCCCCTTTTGTATATCTTCTTCATAGGTACCCATAATGCAAATATTAGCTCCCTTGAAGGAGTCCCATGATGCAGAAAGCTTTATTCCTTTTCAAATCTTTCTTTTTTAAATCTCCTTTGTCTGGATTTACATATGACTTATCTTCTAGTGAGCTGATTTTCTCTTGAATCAGTCAAAGGACTTTCTTTTCAACTAAAGGTTCAAGAAATTCTGATACTGTTCTTATATCTTTACAGAATATTGTTAAAATAATTGTTTGCATTATATATCTATATCTATCTATATCTATATATCTATATAGATATTTTTAAATCTCACAACATGTTGTACCATCTGGATCTGGAATTTTTTGAATTATCCCAATGATATTTGTTTGTGCTATGCTCAGTTTCAGGAAATTTGTTTACATAACAATCTATTCAGCAGTAAAGCTCTTTAAATTCCAGTTAATGTATTATGCAACTTATACCAAAATATAAATAAACTAATGCCTACTTGATAAAATTACCTTTTTATCTTTTACAGTCAGTATGTGCAGGTTTTTTACTTATGTTATTGATTTATATCATTCATTAGAACCATTTGTTTGCTCTTTATAAGAAAAAATTACTATATGGTCGAACACTACAAAATAAAATAAGATTCTGTGATTTCAAGACACCATTTAATAAAAGTATATTTTTACTGTGAGTGATATAACCAGTTCCTGGGGAAGTGCCATTGACATTCCCATATAAAGTTTCAGTATGTGATTGGATATATGTTCCTTAAATGCTTCCTTACAAATTATGAAGCCTCGTGAATGCATGCCACCATTTGAAGTTACCCATCGATAGGGAAATTTTATCATGGTACTTTATTACCACATATCTCATTGTGTTAGTATGTCTCTTTTGGGATCATGAGAGATAAACTAAATAAGTCAATTCCAATAAGAATGGCACCATTTCCCTTTGGAATATTTCAGAGTTCAAGCCATTGGGAGATGGGCAACAAGTATAAAATCACTATCCTCATCCTGTTTGTTCTTACATAAAACTATATTTGTTAAAGTCAAGAAAGCAAGAAGCAAAGTGCCTTTAGGAAAGAAGTGTCACACTATTTGAAAGTTACTGCTAGCATTGTTGACCTAGAATAATGATTGATAATACTTCCATCAACAACTACACACAAAACCTGATGATTTCTTCTATCATCTACAGAAAGGATACTTTAGTGAGTTTTATTTTTATTCTGGTTGTTCATTTTAATTATATTCAGAAAATAAACATACCAAAAACTTTCTTAAATTTTCTAGTAATACCAGTTTCTTGGATGTAATACATACACTCTCTCTCTATCTGTGTGTATGTGTGTATATATATATATATATACACACACACACACATATAAATATTTCATTAATATATAAGTTACATATTATAATATTAACATTAATAATAAATAACATAAAATAATATTAACACTAAAATATTTACCAGAAGCTGATTTTGATATAGATATTAAAATATTTTCCTGAGAGAGAGTGTATATAAGGAAAATTTTTTAATTCTATGTGTTTGAGTCCATAGAATAATTCTTTTTTAAATTTTTTTTAAAGATTCTATTTATTTATTTGACAGAGAGAGAGAGATCACAAGTAGGCAGAGAGGCAGGCAGAGGGAGATGGGGAAGCAGGCTCCCTGCTGTGCAGGGAGCCTGATGCGGTGCTCAATGCCAGGACCCTGAGATCATGACCTGACCCGAAGGCAGAGGCTTTAACCCACCGAGCCACCCAGGCGCTCCCATAGAATAATTAGGTATAATTATTATAGGTATATAGGTATAATTCAGCTATAACTTTCTTGTCCATTCTGTTACATGAACAATTAATCTTGTAACACTGAAAAAATAAACATATTTGGGAAAAAATAGTTCAGCTATAACTTTTTTGTCCATTCAGTTACATTTAATAACTTAAGTGGATATAATTTTGGAATGATTGGTTTCAAGTGGTTCTTTTCAAGTAAAGAAGAAAGAAACACATTGCATTCCAAACAGTTGATTATAATAGTTATATTTTCATTTTAGTTACATACACTATTCAAAGTAAAAACAGGATGAGTATGTGGAAAGTATAAGAACACTGAACCAAGCTAGGAAATAAAAACATCTTAACACAATTGCAAAACTTAAATAAAATAGTATTTTTTATAAAACCTGTAACTGAAGAACAGGACAAACACCAGCATCAAATGATTGCTACTGCTTAATCCTGACTTATAAAAGAGATGTCTGTGAATTTCAGAAATTTCCACTGAAACTCTTCACCTAACTTTTTTAAACAGCTGCACTTTCTTTATCCATTTACACTGTTTCATTAATTGAAATCTTAATTTAATAATTGTTAATTGTTAAGACAGAGAAGTCACAGATACTGACAGATAAGGATTGAACTATAGCACTAGAAAATTATAATACAAGAACACATTGAAGACTAGATAAATAGTAAAAAAATGGATGATAGAGGATATACAAATTAATAAATATGTTTATTGAGATTCATACATATGTATATGTTTATGTATAGTCAATATATATCTATTTAATTGTCTTTTCTGGTAAAGTTTTGGGGGATTTTAAATCAAGTAGAAAACTATACAGCATTTTTTTTACTTAACAAATGATTTTATTTAGACAAAACATTTGGAAAGATCCATGTGTAAGTATCATGTCTATCAGAGAACTAGAAACTGGATATCAGTAGTTAAAATACCAGTGAAAGAAATATAGGTTTGTAAATAGAAATTTGTCTTATTTTCTATTTGTAATTGTGTAGCAGTGTATTAAAGTAAAATCTGATAAACACATATAGGTGTGTATGCATCTATTTCTTTCAATTCATCAAAGCATGTGGATTTCAAAAATGCATAAAATGGCCTTAAATTTTGGAAACTACATAACTAAAAAGAGTATGAGTGTAATAAGGTAGAATACACAGTAATCCAGAAGGCTAAACTAAGAAATTCTGTGATATTACATAGAATCAATTATAAACAGTAACCTAAAGTACAAGAAGATAAAAGATTAAAGCAATATAAGGATAAATAAAAATTAAAGTAAAAAGAGGAATGCCTATTGCTTCATGAAGTTTTACTTTTAAGATATATATGGGAATAATTATGAGTCAATAATCAATTCATTGAAAGACAAAAGTTGCAATGCAAATGGATAGAGAAGGTAACATGAGATCATTGGATACTTCATGTTATCCTTTCATTTATAATGAAATTATATTTATTCCTCCATATCCTTTCATTTACAAATTAAGATTCTTTTCTGTAAGACACAGGTTCTATTTTGTTGTGAATCTGATAATTTGTGCATATGCTTGCATAGCATTATAACACTTAGACACACAAAGAGAAATAAAACTTGATGAAAAATTGATTGAGGATTAATTGATGAGGAAAATGCGTTTTAAAACTACTTTTGGTTTTCCTCCTACACGCATTTATTAATGTGGTAAGAATTAGCATCGTTTTTTATTTTTGTTTTTGTTTCAGCTTTACTGAGGACAAGTAACTATCCATTGAACTCCTGACAACTTTAACCATACCTTTTCTTTTTTTAATGCAGAATGTTTCATCAATAATGAACAATGTCTCAGTGGTGACAGAATTTCTTATCTTGGAATTTTCTGGCCCATGGAGTCTTCAGTTATTACAATCGGTGCTTTTTACAGTAATTTACCTGTTAGCCCTGGTGGGGAATGGCCTCATCATTGCCATAACCTCCTTGGACCCATGCCTGCACACACCCATGTATTTCTTTTTAAGGAATCTGTCCATGTTTGATCTTTGTCTCATTTCAGCTGTTGTGCCCAAAATTGTTGTCAATTCCTTGATACACAGCAATTCTATCTCGTTTTTTGGCTGTGTCGCCCAGGTCTTCCTTGTGCCTTTTTCAGCAGCGGCAGAGCTGTTCCTCCTCACAGTGATGTCTATTGACCGCTATGCTGCCATTTGCCATCCCCTACACTATGAAGCCATCATGAATAGGGGCACATGTGTGCAGATGGTGGCTCTTTCGTGGCTCAGTGGTGGCTTCATATCTGTTATACATACAGCAGGAACATTTTCTTTATCTTACTGTGGAATCAATGAAATTCAACAATTCTTCTGTGATATTCCCCAATTGCTCGCTATTACTTGCTCAGAGAATATCACTGCAGAAATTGTACTCATTCTTGTTAACGCAGTACTGGATTTCTGTTGTTTCACTTGCATCACAGTCTCATACTTCTATATATTCTCCACAGTCAGAAAGATACCCTCCACAAAAAGGCAGTCAAAAACCTATTCCACTTGCCTTCCACATCTGGCAGTCGTTGTGCTTTTTGTCTCAACTGCTTTCATTGCTTACCTGAAGCCTATTTTAGGGTGTGCATCAGTCACTGATCTTGTTCTATCTTCTTTCTATATTTTGTTGCCTCCTTCCCTTAATCCTATCATATATAGCTTAAGAAATAAGGCCATGAAGACAAGTCTGGGGAAGCTGATCACCAAAAGATTCTTGATAAGAGAGAACATCCTTATTTTTTCCAAAGAGTAGATGTGTTGTCTTTTTAATATCTGTGTAAATATAAGATTAAACTGCCTAGGTTGTTGTGAATCTACACATATCTCCAGAGTTACCTGGAACTATGATAGTAATCCTTGGCCCAAATGGAGTAAAATACACTAACTCATATTAGTGAAGCTGCATTTGGGTCTGATAGAGCTTTGGGGAATATCTAGAGAAAATGTGCATGTTCTTAGATTGTACCTGGTTTCTGGTAGGCTGTTAAAATTTCTGTATATTGAGTTAGCCTATACAACCTGGTTCTGCACACTTGGCTGGAGAGTCATAAAAATTCCCTTCTTCAATAAGAATGTGGATTCCCCAGTGTCCTTATTTATGATCCAGAAAGGAAGAATGCATCACATTACTGAAAATGTTTCCCTGAAGCTGAGACTTTGTCTTTTGAATCTCTTTAATATTTCACTATACTTCCTTGCTTCTGCTACATTATACCACTTGCTGTTAAAATTTTTTCTGAATATTAATTGATATATTCTTGCAATTCTTTGCTATTATGTAAATCTACAAAACTGGAACATAGGTAAATAGAATATTTACTGTTATTTCAAAAGTATACTTACAAATATCACTGAAGAATAAAATAAGAGAGCAACTGTGCCTGGGAGATTTATTTCTCCATGGATAACACTTATACACCTACATAAAATCTTCTATTTACTACATTAATGCATTTACATTGTTTCAACATTTCTGGGTGGTATAAAATATGGAAAGTGAATAAATTATTAATATTTTAAATTCTAATTGCAGAAATAATTATCTCTTCCCTACATTCACCTCCCCTCCTGTAACTGTCAGTTTGTAACCTATATTAAGAGTCTCATACGATTTGTATTCTTCTCTGTTTTCATCTTATTTTATTTTTCCTTCCCTTTCCCTAAGTTCATTCATTTTTTCCATAAATTTCACATATAAGTGAAGTCATATGATATTTGTCTTTCTCTAAGTTATTTTGCTTAGCATAATACCCTCTATTTCCATCTTCATTGTTGCAAATGACAAGTTTTCATTCATTTTGATGGTTGAATAATATTCCATTGCAAATATATGACTCATCTTCTTTATCCATCATTTATTGATGGCCATCAGGTATCTTTCCATAATTTAGCTATTGTAGACATTACTACTATAAACATCAGGTGCCCCTTCAAATTACTATTTTTGTATCCTTTGGATAAATACTTGGTAGTGCAATTTCTGGGTTGTAGGATAGCTGTATTTTTAACTTCCTGAGGAACCTTCATGATGTTTTGCAGAGTGGCTGTACCAGTTTGCGTTCCTGTCAAGAGTGTGAGAGAGTTTCCCTTTCTCCAACGCCTCACCAATATCTGTAAGCAACCAACTCTTGATTTCATCTCAGGTCATGATCTCGGGTCATGAGATCCAGGCCCACATCAGGACTCAAGGACCTTACTTGAGATTCTTTCTCCCTCTGCCCCACCTAATCCTTTTTTCTCTTGAAAATAAATAAATAAATAAGTTACAAAATAATGAAAAAATATACTTGGTTTATAATTTTCTATAATTATCTAGCTCATAAACAGCTAAATATAAATGTGCAGCAAATAAATCTTTTCATGGAAAGAGACATTAGAATGCACTGAAGGAAAAAAACAAGAGGTGTTATGATGTAAGTGTTCTGTTTGGTTATGCTTTTATTGTTTTTAAAATTTTTTATCTGTTGAAATAATTTACTTAGTTTTCAGTGGTAAAGATTATTGTATTTTGCAGCACTGCTACTCCAATTTATAATTTTAAAAAAATTAACATAATACAAAATTCAAAATTTTATGGCTAAAATCTTATTTTGAAATCTCAATAGTTATGCACATTTTAAAAATACATACCCACATATCCTCATGTTCTTTGAAATTATATTTTAAATGACTGAATATAATGTTGTTTATGTTCTGTATTATCTTTATTCTTTTAATACTTAAATTTTTTTATATTATATATACAACAGGAAGTAACATAAATGTACATAATTTTTTCTTCTTCTTTTGATTTCTCATTTTGGCATCCGTCTAGATGTGCAACGAAGTTTGATTTAAGCATCAATATAAACAAAATTTTGTCTAATTTTAAGTAACTGTTTTTCTAACAGTAGTCATCTTTTTCTCTAATGTTTCTAAGACTAATAGCTTCCTGTTTCAACGTCACTGATATTCCTGGGTATTTGTATGATCAATGACCATGGGTTAGCATAGAATGCCACATTATTTAATCAGTACAAGAATTGCAGTAGCATAAATAAGGCATGCACTATTATTTGTAGTTAGAATATGAATAATCACATTCTAATGGAGATAAGAATTATAGATAGTATTTGAATTAGACCATCTTATAAGAACCAAATATGTAAATCTACCACTCATTTAAAATAAAACATATATTTTTCTTAAGATTTTACATACTTGACAGAGAGAGATCACAGTTAGGCAGAGAGGCAGGCAGAGAGAGGGGGAAGCACACTCCCAGCTGAGCAGAGACTCCAATGCTGGGCTCAATCCCAGGGGGATACCAGGCTCATTCCTAGGACCCTGAGATCATGACCTGAGCTGAAGGCAGAGGCATTATCCCACTGAGACACCTAGGTGCCCCTATAATGAAACATACTTTATTGAAAGGTAGAAACAATCAATAAGTAATTATATGTGTGAAAGTCCTTAAATTCATGATTAGAATAAGAAAAATATACAAAAATCTAATGGCTTAAAAATTTTTAGGACAAATAAATTATCTAATTCATAATGGAAAAAACAAAATAACAGATAGATTGGATCACAAGTTTAATAGTTCAAAAAATATTTGGTAAGTAACATTTATAACACTACCTAATGCTTTATTTTTGTGTAATTAAATTTATTTTGTCAGTGTTCCAAGATTCATTGTTCAAGTATCATGCCCAGTGTTCCATGCAATATGTGCCTCCCTCAATAAGCAGGCTCACAAACACCACACTCCCCTCTCCTCCAAACCCTCAGTTTGTTTCTCAGAGTCCACGGTCTCTCATAATTCATCTTCACTTCCAATTTCTCCCAGTTCACCCGTCATTCCCTTTTCCCAATATCCTCCATGTTCTTCATTATGCTCCACACGTAAGTGAGGCCATAAGGTAATTGGCTCTCTCTGCTTGACTTATTTCACTCCACATAATCTCTTCCAGTCCCATCCATGTTGATACAAAAGTTGGATATTCATCCTTTCTAATGGAGGCATAATATTCCATTGTATATATGTACCATATCTTCTTTATCCATTCATCTGTTGAAGGGCATCTTGGTTCTTTCCACAGTTTGGCGATTGTGGCCATTGCTGCTATGAACATTGGGGTACATGTGGCCCTTTGTACTACATTTGCAACTTTGGGGTAAATACCCAGTAGTGAAATTGTAGGGTCATAGTGTAGTACTATTTTTAGTTTCTTTTTCTCCCCACTAAATACTTTTATTTTAATTTTTCAGTGTAACAAGTTTAATTGTTCATGCACCACACCCAGTGCTCCATGGAATACATGTACTACTCAATACCCACAAACAGGCTCACCCAGCCCCCCACCCACAGCCCTCCTAAACCCTCAGTATGCTACACAGAGTCCACAGTCTCTCATGGTTCATCTCCCCCTCCGATTTCCCCCTTTTTTCCACTGTATATTTTTTCCTGTTTTGTCAAAGATTATTTGACCATAGTTGTGGGTCCATATCTGGGTTCTCTATTCTGTTCCACTGGTCTATGTGTCTGTTTTTGTGCCAGTACCATGCTGTCTTGGTGATCACCAGTTTGTAGTAAAATTTGAAATCAGGCAATGTGATGATCCCAGCTTTGTTTTTCTTTTTCAACATTTCCCTAGCAATTTGGGGTCTTTTCTTATTACATGCAATTTTTAAGACTGTTTGTTATCACCCTTTGAAAAATGCTGGTTGAATTTTGAACAGTATGTTATTGAAAGTATACATTGCTCTGAACAGCATAGACATTTTAACAATATTTATCCTTCCAACCCATGAGCATGGAATGTTTTTCCACCTTTTTGTGTCGTCTTCAATTACTTTCATGAGTTTTCTCTAGTTCCTCAATACAGATCCTTTAGCTTTTTGGTTAGGTTTATTCCCAGGTATCTTGTGGTTTTTGGTGCTATAGTAAATGGGATCGATTCTCTAATTTCCCTTTCGATATTTTCATTCTTAGTGTATAAGAAAACAACTTATTTCTGTTCATTGATTTTGTATCCTACCACATTTCTGAGTTGCGTTATGAGTTCTAATAGTTTTGGGGGTGGAGTCTTTTGGGTTTTCCCTAAATTATCATGTCTTCCAGGAAGAAAGAGAGTTTAACTTCTTCATTACCACCTTGCATGCCTTTTATTTCTTTTTGTTTTCTGATTGCTTTCCCTTGGACTTCTAGCATTATATTGAACAACAGTGGCAAGTGTGAGCATCCTTATCGTGTTCCTGATCTCAAAGGGAAGGCTGCCAGCTTTTCTCCATTGAGAATAATATTTGCTTGGGCTTTTCATAGACAGACTTTATAATGTTGAGGAATGTTCCCTCTTTTCCTATACTTTGAAGAATTCTAATCAGGAATGGATGCTGAATTTTGTCAAAAGCTTTTTCTGCATCCATTGAGAGGACCATGTGGTTCTTCTTTACTCTCTTATTGATTTGTTTTTTCACATGCTTTGATTTGAAAATGCTGAACCACCCTTCCATCTTAAGGATGAATCCCATCTTATCATGGTGAATAATCTTTTTAATGTGCCCTTAAATCCTATTGACTGGAATCTTGCTGAGAATCTGGGCATCCATATTCATCAGGGAATTTGGTCTGAAATTCTCCTTTTTGTTGGGATCTTTGATTGCTTTGTGATTAGGGTAATGCTGGCTTCATGGAAAGAGTCTGGAAGTTTAACTTTTTTTTCTTTTTTTGGAAGCAGTTTAATGAAAATAAGTTTTCTTTCTTCCATGAATGTTTGGTAGAATTCCTCATGGAATTCATTAAGTCCTGGTCTCTTGTTTTTTGGGAGGTTGTTCATCACTGCTTCAGTCTCATTACTAGATATTGGTCTATTCAAGTTATAAAGTTCTTCCTGTTTCAGTCCTGGAGGTTTATAGGTTTCCAGGAATGCATCCATTTCTTCTAGGTTGCTTAACTTATTGACATACAGCTTTTGATAGTAACTTCTGATGATTGTTTTTATTTCCTTTGGATTCGTCGTGATCTCTCTCCTTCATTCATAATTTTTTAAATTGGGTCCTCTCTCTTCTTTTGGAAGAGTTTGGCTAGTGGCTTATTAGCATTATTGATTCTTTCAAAAAACCAACTTCTTGATGTGATGTTGCATTCTACTGTATCACTAGTTTCTAACTTGTTGATCTCTGCTCTCACCTTGATTATTTCCCTTCCAGTGCATGGGGTTGCTTATTTTATTGTTTATTTCTAGTTCTTTCTGTAAAGAGGGCTGATGTATTTAAGATTTTTCAATTTTCTGGAGTCAGGCTTGAATAGCTACGTATTCCCCCCTTAGGATTGTCTTTGCCGTATACCATAGGTTATGGACTGATGTGTCTTTATTCTCATTGGTTTCCATGAATTGTATAAGTTCTTCTTCGATTACCTGGTTGATCTAATTTCTTGAGCAGGTTGGTCTTTAGCCTCCAAGTGTCTGAACTCCTTCCAACCTATTTCTTGTGGCTGAGTTCCTGTTGCAAAGCATTGTGGTTTGAGAATATGTAGGGAATTATCTCAATCTTTTGGTATCAGTTGAGTCCTGATTTGTGACCCAGTATGTCATCTTTTTCTGGAGAAAGTTCCATGTGGGCTCCAGAAGAATGAGTATTCTGTTGTTTTAGGGTGGAAAGTTTTGTGTATATCTATGAGGTCCATTTGCTCCATGATGTCATTCAAAGGTCTTGTTTCTTTATTGATTTTCTGTTTGGATGATCTCTCTCTTCCTGAGAGTGGCATGTTAAGATCCCGTAGAGTTCATGTATTCATATCAATATGACTCTTTGTTTTAATTAATAGTTGGCTTAAGTAGTTGGCTACTCCTGGATTGGGGGCATAAATGTTTACAACTGTTAGATCTCCTTGGAGCACAGACCCTTTAAGAATGATATCGTGTCCTTTGTAACTCTGACTATAGTCTTTAGGTTAAAATCTGATTTATCTAATATGAGAAATGCTACCACAGCTTTCTTTTGAGGCCTGTTGGCATGAAAGATGGTTCTCCATCCCTTCACTTTCAGTCTGGATGCATCTTTATGTTCCAAATCTATCTCTTGTAGACAGCACATGGAAGAGTCCTGTCATTTTTTTTAGTCTACAACCCTATTTTTTTTTAAGATTTTATTTATTTATATGACATAGAGGTAGGTAGAGATAGAGGAGGAAGCAGGCTCCCTGCTGAGCAGAAAGCCTGATGTGGGGTTCAATCCCAGGACCCTGAGATCATGACCTGAGCCGAAGGCAGATGCTTTAACCCACTGAGCCATCCAGGCACCCCAACCCTAAGCTTTTTTAATGGATCATTTAGGCCATTCGTGTTCCAAGTGATTATTGAAAGATAACGTTTTTATTTAAATCTTGTGTCTGTGTAGTCCTTGTTTCTATAGATAGTGAGTTTCTGTTCTGCATCACTCATGTTTTCTTTCTTCTTTTATAGAACATCCTTTAATATTTCTTGTAGTGCTGACTTGGAAGTTACATACTCTGTAAACCTTGTTGGTCCTATAAGCTCTTTATCTCTCCATCCATTTTGAATGTCAGCCTTGCTGGATAATGTATTCTTGGTTGCATGTTCTTCTCATTGAGTTCCCTGAACATATCTTGCCAGTGCAATCTAGCTTACCAGGTTTCTGTGGACAGGTTGGATGCAATTCTGATGCGTCTTCTGTACAAAAAGAATCTTTCCCCCTAGCTGCCCTCAGGACCTCTTGTCTAAAATTAAAATTGGCAAATTTTACAAGTATGTGTCTGGATGTCTTTCTAGTCTCATTGATCTTGTCTGGATGTCTTTCTAGACTCGTTGATCTATACTCATGTCCTTTCTGCCTCTATGACATGAACACTTGTTCCTTTATCCAGATTGGGAAAATTTTCATCCAGGATTTGTTCAACTATATCTTCTAGTCTTCTGTCATGCTCCACTTTCTCAGGGATTCCAATAATTCTGACGTTGGAACATTTCATGGCATCATGCATTTCCCTAATTCTGTCCTCTTGGTGCCTAAGCAGTTTGTTCCAGCTCTCCTCCTGACATTTTTCTCAAACAACTTGTCCTCTAGATCACTAATTCTATTCTCTGTCTCCATTGCCCTGGCTTTTAGATCATTTAGATTAAATTGGATCTCATTGATAGCATTTTTAACATCTGGCATATTGGTTCTCAACTGTATCCTTGGAGATTCTATGTTGTCATTAATGTTTTTTCTCCATCCTAGCCATTGTCTGGATAATTGTTACCCTGAATTCCCTTTGTGACATACTGTTTATGTCCATGTCCAGGATTTCTTAGGGAAAGGGTGCTGTCTCAGAGTTTTTTCTCTGTCGTGTGTTTCTCCTCCTAGTCATTTTAATGGGAAGTAGTTGAGGGGATGTGGAGCTGAATACATCACCCACGATCCTGGC
This sequence comes from Procyon lotor, assembly GCA_028646535.1. Lineage (NCBI taxonomy): Eukaryota > Metazoa > Chordata > Mammalia > Carnivora > Procyonidae > Procyon > Procyon lotor. Next base: position 127,476,769 of record CM053607.1, on the reverse strand, counting down.
AAGTTGCACCCTGGAAGGTCTTGGAGCAATCAGGATTCACCATCAAAAATAAAGGGAAAATATAAAGAGAGAGAGAGAGAAATTGAAAAAGCAAATCCCAGCCACAATGAGCCTTAACAATAAGATTTATAAGGTAAATAAACAAACGAACAGTAACAAACATAAAGACTGACAACAGTAAATGACAAGGAAAAAAATAACCTAGTCAGAATGAATGCCAAGAATAAGATTTATATAATACCAGAACAAAAACAAACACACAGAAACACTGATAGTAGGATAATATGGGAGGGTGGTTATACATCTTCAGTGTAGATGAGGAATGATTATTTCAGATCTTCCTGGGTTGTTTTAAACCTCTAGTTTTAATGTTAAGTAGTTTAAAAAAAATTAGAAGACCAAGAATCGTGAGAATGCATCAAAAAAAAAGAAAAAGGAAGGAAGGAAGGAAGGAAGGAAGGAAGGAAGGAAGGAAGGAAGGAAGGAAGGAAGGAAAGAAAGAAAAAGAAAGAAAGAAAGAAAGAAAGAAAGAAAGAAAGAAAGAAAGAAAGAGAAGGAAAGGAAACAAAAAAAGAAAAGAAAAAAGAAAAAGACTCATATCTATGAAATATAAAGGTTTCAGGACATTATCAGGAGCTTAATATATTGTTTTCCCTGGATGTTAGTGTTTTACAGTTTTATGTGGACCCTGTGGTTGTTCCTCTTAGTTATGTCTTGTCTTCTGGGGGAGGGCCTGCCAGGTTGTTTTCCAGTCAATCTTGCTTGTGTTGAGTAGCCCTGCCAGTCCTCTTGGGTTGGGCTCTGTGGAAACCAGTTTTTCAAGCTTTTGTTTTCTGGAGGTTTTTGTTTCTTTGTGGCTTTTTGGAGAGTCCTAGCAAGGAATCTGCCTGACCCACACCTCCACCACTGAAAGAAGCCTCAATTGGCTCCCCTCTTGATGGTCTAGAACACACAGACTCCAGACTCCCCCTCTGCAAACTCCACTCACACCACAGCTTCCATAGGCAGTGCGCACCCCCAGCAACCGTCCCAGTGTCCCTGTGAAGTTCCTGCTTGCCTCTGTAAGCCCATGCCTCTAAAGCCGCCAGCGATATTGGTCTGGGAAATGAGCTTTTGGTGACCACCATTGCTGGGACTGTTTTCCTGGCTCTGGGCCTACCTAGGTGTGGTCTGATTCCTACCCAAGTTTGGCTATGTTCTCTCGGCCTCAGCTTGGGAGCACCCAGAGGCTGGGGCTGGAGGGGCAATGACCTATGTCCTAGAGACCTCTGGCTAAGGCTCACACCAGGCTCTCTTAGGTGCTTGGGAGAGTGCAGCCAGCTCATGCAGTGGTGTACATAGAAGAAAACTGCAGGCTCATGAACCACACCAGGCTCTCTAAGGTTATTGTGGGATTGTGCCCAGCCCACGATGTGGTGCCAATAATGGAAAACTGTAAGCTCATGGACCAAGGACTGGAACCCCCACTGGTCTCTCTTTGATGCAGGTGTCACCTGTAGTGGTGTCCTTTCTGGAAAGGTGGGCTTAGGCCTGTGCCCATGAACACCCACTTCCACTAGTTGCTCCTTAACATCTTTTGCTCTTTTTGAATGCTTTTAACCAGACATTAAGTTAATGCTGGTCCCCAAACACAGGGCACTTTTGTTTTGGGTATTACTTTCCTTGGGTCGCTTCTAGGGGCTCCCTCACTCTTCTCGTTATCCTCTGATATAGATCTGAGTATTCCCACTCTACTTTACCTCTCCACTGCTGTCTTCTACTCCTGTAGAGATCCAGAAGTGAATAATCTTACTTCTCAAGCTGATTTCATGGGTGTTCAGCATATTCTGGTAGATAACATGTTCACTTTGGGGGACCGGTAGGAACAAGATCTCCTACTTCACCATCTTACACTATGTTTTAATTATTTATTTATTTAATTAAGTAGAGGGCATGGGAAGCTTAGAAAAATGTTCTCCTGAGATATTTTATTTCATCAAAATAAATCTTATAGTGAATATTTATTTTTGCATATGGACCTTTGAAACGGATAACAGATTGAATATATGTATAATAAAATAATATTTATTTAATAGAGAAAATAATTTAATGTTAAAGAAGTGTAAATATTTTGGGGCGCCTGGGTGGCTCAGTGGGTTAAAGCCTCCGCCTTCGGCTCAGGTCATGATCTCAGGGTCCTGGGATCAAGCCCTGCATCGGGCTCTCTGCTCAGCAGGGAGCCTGCTTCCCCCTTTCTCTCTGCCTGCCTCTCTGCCTAGTTCTGATCTCTCTCTCTCTCTGTCAAATAAATAAATAAAATCTTAAAAAAAAAAGAAGAGTAAATATTTTGATTTCATATAGAGGTAATAGAGAGTTAATATTTAATCAGAGTTTAATATGGAGTTAAAAATGTAAATAATTTGAAGAAAAGTTAAAATTTGGGAAAAATAAATAGCTATAATTATCTATTGTTTTCTCCTTACCTCAGTTGAAGATAAGCATTGGTTTGTATGACAAGCACACACAAACATGATTGCAGAAGTACCATGATTGCCAAGTGGGCTGAGACATTTGCTTTCTGTTTTATCCAAATATTTGAAAATGTAAGGCCAAAATACTACATACAAAAATGTAGATACAATTGCACATCAGCGATTCTCAAAGCAACATGCCCACATTACAGTGGTTAATTATCAGTTCTAACCTTGACTTTAGATCATTACTGATTTTGCTAAGAGTTAAAATGTACATTTGGAGGTCACACATGAAAGGTTAGAATAGATTATAAAATTTTGACTTTTTTAACCTGTTATTTTTAATGAAATACATTTTTTCTACTTATAAATTATTTTATTTTTAAGATTAATTCATTATATAACTAAAATTTTACTATCCAAAGAAGTTAATGAATGTAACAAAAATTCAGTACGTGTTGAATTAAAAAATAGATTAGACTAGTTTAAACATATATAATGACTTTTCTTTGATAGCATTTTTGCCAAAATTGACTTTATACGCAATTTAAAGAATTTAATTAAGTTATCCACTATTAATTGATGGCTAATAGATGTATGCTTTAAAATTTTTAATTATAATTATAATGACTATATTGATTTCTAATTCTTTTATATGAATTACTAAATTAACATATAATTATTCATTGTAATATAAAAATATTAAAGAATATCAAAAGATAAAGTCCTATATTATACATTTTTACATATGTTTTAAGAAATCCTCAATGTACAAAAATTATATATATTCCAATAGTTGATTCAGAAGGTAAGTAAATGTGTACCATATTTTACAATTAGAGAGAACCAAAGAGACTAAAATGCTATGTGTGGAAAATAACTAGTGCCACAAATATTTGAAAATAGATCTAGGTGATACTTTCATAAATAGAAGAGTATAGTTTGAATTAAAAATTCAATGAATGCTTTAACATTAAAGGTAGTAAAAACTCAAATATTAAAAGTTAATGTGAACATTTTACGGAGGAAAGGAAATAAAACTTCACTAACATATATATAGACAATCACACACACACACACACACAAACACACACACACACACACACACACACCCTTAATACATATAAGGAAAAAGAGAAAATAATATAGGAAAGAAGAAATAAAGAATAGGAGGAAATTTATTTTAATAGAAATGTCTTATTTTGTTTTTTTCAAATCTAAAATATATCATTTGATATGTTCAGGAAGAATAATTATCTCAGTTAGGGAGATAAACATAAATGTGCAAGTTAAACGTATGATTTTTTTTTTGAAACCCTCTAGATTCATTATTGATCCTTATATAGATGGTGTCCTGGAGTCTAATCTACTTGAACTACATCAGCAAGTTTACTGCATAAGGCATACGTTTGGATCTGGCAAATGAAAGGAACTTACACTATGACAGATAAAGATAATTAAGTGTTGTACAAATGTTAATTATTAATTTCTTGAGGAATCTCCACACTATTTTTCCAAAGTGGTTGCACCAACTTGCATTCCCACCAACAGCAGAAGAGGGTTCCCCTTTCTCCACATCCTCTCCAACATTTGTTTTTACTCTCTTGTTGGTTTTGGCCATTCTAACTGGTGTAAGGTGGTATCTCAGTGTGGTTTTGATTTGAATCTCCCTGATGGCTAAAGATGATGAACATTTTCTCATGTGTCTGTTAGCCATTTGAATGTCTTCTTTGGAGAAGTGTCTGTTCATATCTTCTGCCCATTTTTTGATGAGATTATTGGTTTTGTGAGTGTTGAGTTTGAGGAATTCTTTATAGATCTGAGATATCAGACCTTGGTCTGTAGTGTCATTTGCTTATATCTTCTCCCATTGTGTGGGTTGCCTGTTTGTTTTGTTGACTGTTTCCTTTGCTGTGCAGAAGCTTTTTATCTTGATGAAGTCCCAAATGTTCAAATTTGCTTTTTGTTTCCTTTGTCTTTGGAGACATGTCCTGAAAGTGGTTACTGTGGCTGATGTCCAAGAGGTTACTGCCTATGTTCTCCTCTAGGGTTTTGATAGATTCCTGCCTCCCCTTGAGGTCTTTTATCCATTTTGAGTTTATCTTTGTGTACGGTGTAAGAGAATGGTCAAGTTTCATTCTTCTACATATAGCTCTCCAATTCTCCCAGAATCATTTGTTGAAGAGACTGTCTTTTTTCCACTGGATATTTTTTCCTGTTTTGTCAAAGATTATTTGACCATAGAGTCAACCACTTTGGAAAACAGTGTGGACATTCCTCAAGAAATTAAAAATAGAGCTACCATATGTCACTGCAATTGCACTACTGGTTATTTACCCCAAAGAAGCAGATGCAGTATAAAGAAGGGCCACATTTACCCCAATGTTCATAGCAGCAATGGCCACAATCACCCAACTGTGGAAAGAATCAAGATGCCCTTCAACAGATGAATTGATAAAGAAGATATAGTACATATATACAGTGAAATATTATGCCTTCATCAGAAGGATGAATCAGAAAGGATGAATACCCAACTTTTTATCAACATGGACAGGACTTAAAGAGTTTATGCAGAGTGAAATAAGTTAAGCGGAAGGAGTCAATTATCTTATGGTCTCACTTATATGTGGAGCATAAGGAAAAGCATGAAGGGCTTTGAGAGAAGGAAAGGAAGGGTGAATGGGGCGAAATTGGAGGGGGAGATGAACCATGAGAGGCTGTGGACACTGAGCAATAAACTGAGTGTTTTGGAGGCAAGGGGTTGGGATTTAGGACAAGGCTGGTGTTGGGTATTGAGGAGGGCATGCATTGCATCGAGCACTGGGCACGGTGCATGAACAATTAATTTCCTAACACATAAAAAAATAAAATTATTTGGGGAAAAAGAAGAAAAAAATATAGGTAGATATAAAAATATGAAATTTATTATTTGTTATTTTAGGAAGAAACCCAAATATTCATTTCATGAATTTATTAGTAAATATTGTGCTATGTGCTATAAAAAAGATAAATAAAATATTCTAAGTGACCTAAAAAGTGTTAATTATTTAACTTTTTAAAGATTTTATTTATTTATTTGACAGAGAGAGATCACAAGCAGAGAGAGAGGTAAACAGAATGAGAGGGGGAAGCAGGCTCCCTTCTGAGCCGAGAACTCAATGCAGGGCTCAGTCCCAGGACCCTGAGATCATGACCTGAGCTGAAGGCAGAGGCTTTAACCCTCTGAGCCAGCCAGTTGCCCCTGACTTTCCTTTTATAGAGATTTCTCCAGCTGGGCAGATTAGAGTCTCCAGGTGAAAGACTGTTTGTATTGCATGGAGCACTGAGTGGTGCATGAACAATTGATCTTGTAACATTGAAAAAGTGAAACAAAAGTATTTGGGGAAAAGGAAAATAAAAGGAAAGATAGACTGTTTGAATGAATTATAAACAGCAGCACCTTTGGTAGTTTATACTTCTCTAGGAATGCATTCATTTCTTCTAGATATTATAATTTGTTGGCTTATAGTTGCTCATAATATGGTCTTTTAATTGTTTGTATTTCTTCAGTGTTGGTTGTGATCTCCCCAACATTCATGCTTTTATTTTTTTTGGGGTTCTTTCTCTTTTATTTTTCATAAGTCTTGCCAGTGGTTTGTCAATCTTACTAATTCTTTCAAAGAACAAGCTCCTAGTTTCATTGATCTGTTCTTTTGGTTTTACTTCATTGACTTCGTTGATTTCTGCACTCATCCTTGTATTTTCTCATCTCCTGCTGGCTTTAGGCTATACTTGCTGTTCTTTCTTCACCTCCTGTAGGTGTATGGTTAGTTTGCGTTTTTGAGAACTTTCTTGTTTCTTTCTTTTTTTTATTTTTTATTTTTATTTGAGAGAGAGAGCAGAGCAAGTGAGAGAAAGTAAGAAAGCATGAGTGTGGGGGAGAGACAGAAGGAAGGGCGAAGCAGGTT
>CM053607.1:127441628-127469869 GCA_028646535.1 Procyon lotor | reverse complement strand
CTGTTGGCCATTTGGATGTCCTCTTTGCAGAAATGTCTGTTCATATCTTCTGCCCATTTCTTGATTGGATTATTTGTTCTTTGGGTGTTGAGTTTGAGAAGTTCTTTATAGATTTTGGATACTAGCCCTTTATCTGATATGTCATTTGTGAATATCTTCTCCCATTCTGTCAGTTGTCTTTTGGTTTTGTTGACTGTTTTCTTTGCTGTGCAAAAGCTTTTGATCTTGATGAAGTCCCAATCATTCATTTTTGCCCTTGCATCCCTTGCTTTTGGAGATGTTTCTAGGAAGAAGTTGCTGGGGCTCAGGTCGACGAGATTGCTGCCTATGTTCTCCTCCAGGATTTTGATGGAGTCCTGTCTTACATTGAGATCCTTCATCTATTTTGAGTCTATTGTTGGGTGCGGTGTAAGGAAATGGTCCAGTTTCATTCTTCGGCATGTGGCTGCCCAGTTTTCCCAACACCATTTGTTGATGAGAATGTCATTTTCCATTGGATATTATTACTTGCCTTGTCGAAGATTAGTTGATCATAGATTTGGGGGTCCATTTCTGGGTTCTCTATTGTGTTCCATTGATCTATGTGTCTATTTTTGTGCCAGTACCACACTGTCTTGACTATTATAGCTTTGTAATAAAGTTTGAAGTCAGGAATTGTGATGCCGCCGACTTTGGCTTTTTTTTTCAACATTCCTCTGGTTATTCATGGTCTTTTCTATTTTTAAATCTAAAATATAAATTTAAGATTATTTGCTCAATTTCTTTGAAATAAATTGATGGTATTTTGATAGGGATTGCATTAAATGTGTAGAATGCTTTAGGTAGAATAGACATTTTCACAATATTTGTTCTTCCAATCCATGAGCATGGAAGGTTTTTCCATTTTTTGGTGTCTTCCTCAATTTCTTTCATGAGCACTTTGTAGTTTTCTGAGTACAGATACTTTGCCCCTTCGGTTAGGTTTATCCCTAGGTATCTTATGGTTTTGGGTGCAGTGGTAAATGGGATAGACTCCTTAATTTCTCTTTCTTCTGTTTTCCTGTTGGTGTATAGAAATGCAACTGATTTCTGTGCATTAATTTTATATCAATTTGATTGAATTCCTGGATGAGTTCTAGCAATCTTGTAGTGGGGTCGTTTGAATTTTCCACATAAAGTATCCTATCATCTGCAAAGAGTGAGTGTTTGACTTCTTCTTTGCCAATTTGGATGCCTTTGATTTCTTTTTGTTGTCTGATTGCTGAGGCTAGGACTTCTAGGACTATGTTGAATAGCTGTAGAGATAATGGGCATCCCTGCCGTGTTCCTGATCTCAGGGGAAATGCTGAGAACTTTTCCCCTTTGAGAATGATATTCGCTGTGGGTTTTTCATGGATGGCCTTGATGATGCTGAGGAATGTAACCTCTATACCTACGCTCTCAAGAGTTTTGATCAAGAAGGGATGATGTACTTTGTCAAATGCTCTTTCAGCATCAATTGAGAGTATCATATAGTTCTTGTTCTTTCTTTTATTAATGTATTGAATCATATTGATTGATTTGTGGATGTTGAAAGAACCATGCATCCCAGGAATAAATCCCACTTGATCGTGATGGATGATCCTTTTAATGTACTGTTGGATCTTATTGGCTAGTATTATGGGGAGAATTTTTACATCGGTGTTCATCAAGGATACTGGTCTATAATTCTCCTTTTTGCTGGGGTCTTTGTCTGGTTGTGGGATCAAGGTGATGCTGCGCTCATAAAATGAATTTGGAAGTTTCCATTCGATTTCTATTTTGGGGAACAATTTCTGAAGGATAGATATTAATTATTCTTTTTTTTCCCCAAAAAATGTTTATTTTATTTTTTCAGTGTTACAAGATTTATTGTATGTGGTTCTTCTCATTCTCATATTGATCTGTTCTATCACATGGATTGATTTGCGAATGTTGAACCACCCTTGCTTCCCAGGGATAAATCCCACTTGGTCTTGATGAATAAACTTTTTAATGTGCTGTTGGATCCTATTAGCTAGGATCTTGTTGAGAATCTTGGCATCCATATTCTTCAGGGATATTGGTCTGAAATTCTCCTTTTTGGTAGGATCGTTGCCTGGTTTGGGGATCAGGGTAATGCTGGCTTCTAGAAAGAGTTTGGAAGTTTTCCTTCTCTTTCTATTTTTTGAAACAGTTTCAGGAGGATAGGTATTATTTCTTCCTTGAAAGTTTGGTAGAATTCCCCAGGAAATCCGTCTGGTCCTGGACTCTTGTATTTTGGGAGGTTTTTGATCACCGCTTCAATCTCATTACTAGTTATTGGTCTATTCAGGTTGTCAATTTCTTCCTGTTTCAGTCTTGGAATATTGTGTGTTTCCAGGAATGCATCCATATCTTCTAGGTTGTTTAACGTATTGGCATATAGTTGTTGATAATAACTTCTGATGATTGTTTCTATTTCCTTTGGATTAGTCGTGATCTCTCTCCTTTCATTCATAATTTTGTTAATTTGGGTCCTCTCTCTTTTCTTTTGGATGAGTTGGCCAGTGGCTTTTCAATATTGGTTCTTTCAAAGAACCATCTTCTGTTTTCGTTGATGCGTTCTGCTGTTTCTCTAGTTTCTAACTCATTGATCTCTGTTCAGATCTTCATTATTTCCCTTCTTGTGCGTGGGGATGGCTTCCTTTGTTGTTGATTTTCCAGTTCTTTGACGTGTACGGAGAGCTGGTGTATTCGAGATTTTTCAATTTTTTTGAGTGAGGCTTGAATGGATATGTATTTCCCCCTCAGGACCAACTTTGCCATGTCCCATAGGTTTTGCATCAATGTGTCTTCATTCTCATTGGTCTCCATGAATTGTTTAAGCTAATCTTTGATTTCCTAGTTGATCTCAGCATTCTTGAGAAGGTTGGTCTTTAGACTCCACATGTTTGAATTCCTTCCGAACTTCTTCTTGTGGTTGAGTTCCAGTTTCAGAGCATTGTGGTCCGAGAAAATACAGGGAATCATCTCAATCTTTTGGTATTGGTTGAGTTTGTTTTGTGGCCAAGTATGTGGTCTATTCTGTAGAAAGTTCCATGTGCACTTGAGAAAAATGAGTATTCTGTTTTTTAGGGTGGAATGTTCTGTATGTATCTATGAGGTCCATCTCGTCCAATGTGTCATTCAAAGCTCTTGTTTCTTTATTGATTTTCTGTTTAGATGATCTGTCTATTACTGAGAGTGGAGTATTAAGATCTCCTGTTCTGATTGTATTTCCCTCAATATGACTCTTTATTTTGATTAACAGTTGGTTTATGTAGTTGGCTGCTCCTATGTTGGGGGCGTAAATATTTACAATTGTTAGATCATCTTGGAGGATAGACTGTTTCAGAATGATGTAGTGTCCTTCTGTATCTCTGATTACAGACTTTAGCTGAAAATCTAATTTATCTGAGAGGAGAATTGCTACCCCAACTGTCTTTTGAGGTCCGCTGGCATGAAAGATAATTCTCCATCCTTTCACTTTCAATATGGACGTATCTTTTGGCTCCAAATGTGTCTCTTGTAGACAGCATATGCACAGGTCCTGTCGTTTTATCCATTCTGTAACCTTGTGCCGTTTTATGGGAGCCTTTAGGCCATTCACGTTGAGAGTGATTATTGAAAGATAAGTGTTTATTGACATCATGATTCCTGGGTAGTCCTTGTTTCTATTGATTGTAAATTTCTGTTCTAAGTCACTCATGGGTTCTCTCTAATTTTAAAGAACCCCCTTAAATATTTCCTGGAGTGTTGGTTTCTTGGTCACATACTCTTTTAATCCCTGCCGATCTTGGAAGCTCTTTATGTCTTCATCCATTTTGAATGTCAGCCTTGCTGGATAAAGTATTCTCGGCTGCATGTTCTTCTCATTTAGTTCCCTGAATATGGCTTGCCAGCCCTTTCTGGCTTGCCAGGTTTCTGTGGACAGGTCTGACATTATCCCCTTGGGTCTTCCTCCATATGTAAGGGATCTCTTCCCCCTAGCTGCCCTCAGGATCTCTTGTCTGAAATTATAATTTGCAAATTTTACTATTATGTGTCTCGCTGTATTTCTAGACTCGTTGTTTTTGGCAGGTGTCCTTTCTGCCTCTAGGACACGAACTCTTGTTGCATTCCCCAGATTGGGGAAGTTTTCATTCAGAATTTGTTCAGCTATATCTTCTAGTCTTCTGTCTTTCTCTACCCCTCTGGGATTCCAATAATCCTGACCTTGGAACCTTTCATGGTGTCATTTATTTCCCTAAGTCTCTTCGCATGACTCCTGAGCAGTTTGCTCCAGCTCTCCTCCTGCCCTTTCTTCTCTACCATTTTATCCTCTAGATCACTAATTCTATCCTCTGTCTCCTTAACTTGAGCTGTTAACCTATTTAGATTGGATTGGATCTCACTGATAGCACTTCTTACATCGGCTATACTGTTTCTCATTTCTGCCCTTAGAGATTCTATAATGTCATTAATGTTTTTCTCCATCCTAGCCATTGTCTGGATAATTATCAGCCTGAATTCCCTTTCTGACATACTGTTAATGTCCGTGTCTAATAGTTCTAAGGGAGAGGTCGCGGTCTTTGGGTTTTTTTCTGTTGGGCGATCCTCCTCCTAGTCATTTAGATGAGAAGTGGATGAGAGGATGTATAGTTGGATATTTTGCCCACAATCCAGGCAGGGTGCACTCTGGAAGGTTTAAGAGAAATTGGGATTCACCACCAAAAATAAAGAATAAGGATAAGAAAGATACAGAGAAATAGAAAAGGAGGGGATCCCAGCCAGAATGGACCCCAACAGTAAGATTTATGAAGTATGTTGATTGACACGAACAAACATATAGACCGACAAAGGTAGATGACAAGAAATAAAAGAACCTAGTCAGAATGAACCCCAGGAATGTGATTATATATAATACCAGGACAAAAGCAAATAGGTAGAAACACTGACAGAAGGACTGGTTGGGAGGGTGGTTATAACTCCTCGTGTGCGAGGAATGTTATATCAGGTCTTCCTGGGTTTATCATTGTATTGAGCCTCTAGTTGTAATGTTAATTAGTTAAAAGGAAAAAATAAAAACAGAGAACAAAATCAAATCAAGACATGTGAAAACAAGTGAATTAAAAATATAGAGAATAGAAAAGAGAGAAGGAAAAAAAAAAAAAAAACCTTGTATCTATGAAATATACTGGGTTGAGGTTTTTATCCGGCACTAAATATATTGATTTCCCCTGTTGTTGGGGAGTTAAGTCTTATGGGGACCCTGTGGTTATAGTCCTTTTTGTTTTTTTGACTTGTCTTCTGGGGGAGGGCCCTGGCGCGTTGTTTTCCAGTCAATTTACTTGTGTTGAGTCATCCTGTCCCCCAGTCAAGGGGCAGAGATCTGTGGATCCTGGTTTTTCAGTCTTTAGCTCTCTGAAGGCTTTTGGCCTTTTTTTTTTTCAGAGAGTCTAAGGGATGATTCTGCCTGTCTGTACCCAGACCTCCCCGTCACAGAGAAGCTGTAGTCTGCTCCCCTCTGGGTGGTCCAGAACAGACCTTCCCCTCTGCAAATCTCCCAGCTCAGCCTGTCCCAGGTGGCGCGCACTCAGCAGTTTGGCGACTCTGCAGGCTCTGGCGGGCTATGGCCAGATTCTTGCCAAGATTAGTGCACTGGTTACGCAGTTCTTGCCTTCAGGGGTGCACTGGCTAGAGAGCGCTGTATCCGGAGAAAAACTGCTGGCTCTGGGACCCCTGTAGACTCTCTAAGGTGCTTTCAGGAGAGCTTACCCGGCCCACAAAATGGTGCGGGGAGTGGGACCCCAGCCCCCACTTGTATCTCTTTGTGGAGAGTGGTGTCCTTCCTGGGAGTGTGGACCGAGGCCGGAACCCTCGCCCACCCCCTTCCACTCGCTGCTCCTTAGAACCTTATGGTCTTTTTAAGTGTTTTTAACTGGGTTCTAAGTTATTGCCGCTCTGCAACCACCTGGTGCTTTTTTGGGATATTACTGTCCTTGTGCTGCTTCTGGTGGCTCCCTCCCCCTTTTGTTTATCCTCTCATGCCTATTTGAGTGTTCCTGCTTTGCTTTACCTCTCTGCTGCTGTCTTCTGCTCCCATAGAGATCCAGAAGTGAAAAGTCTTGCTCCTCTGGTTGATTTCATGGGTGTTCAGCGTGGTCTGGCAGATATCCAGCTCACTTTTGGGGACAGGTTGCAACAGAGTCTCCTACCTCCCACCATCTTGCCCCCCCTTCTCAATTATTCTTTAAATATTTGGTAGAATTCCCCTGGGAAGCCATCTGGTCCTGGGCTTTTATTTTTTTGTTGGGAGATTTTTGATGACTGCTTCAATCTCCTTACTGCTTATGGGTTGGTTCAGGTTTTCTATTTCTTCCTGGTTCAGTTTTGGTAGTTTGTGTGTCTCTAGGAATGCGTCCATTTCTTCCAGGTTGTCTAATTTGCGGGCATATAGTTGCTCATAATATGTTCTTATAATTGTTTATATTTCTTTGGTGTTGGTTGTGATTTCTCCTTTTTCATTCATAATTATATAAATTTGGGTCCTTTCTCTCTTCTTTTTGATAAGTCTGGCCAAGGGTTTATCACTTTTATTAATTGTTTCCAAGAACCAGTTCCTAGTTTTGTTGATTTGTTCTACTGTTCTTTTGGTTTCTATTTCATTGATTTCTGCTCTGATCTTTATTATTTCTCTTCTTCTGAGGGGTTTGGGCTTTCTTTGTTGGTCTTTCTGCAGTTCCTTTAGGCGTAGCATTAGGTTCTGTATTTGAGATCTTTCTTGTTTCTTGAGAAAGGCTTGTATTGCTATATACTTTCCTCTCCCGAATGTCTGCTGTGCCCCAAAGATTTTGGACAGTTGTGTTTTCATTTTCATTTGTTTCCATAAATTTTTTAAGTTCTTCTTTAATTTCTTGGTTAACCCATTCGTTCTTCAGTAGGATGCTCTTTAGCCTCCATGTATTTGAGTTCTTTCCAACATTCCTCTTGTGATTGAGTTCTAGTTTCATGGCATTGTGGTCTGAAAATATGCAGGGAATGATCCCAATTTTTTGGTACCGATTGAGACCTGATTTGTGTCCCAGGATGTGATCTATTCTGCAGAATGTTCTACGTGTGCTCGAGAAGAATGTGTATTCCGTTGCTTTGGGATGGAATATTCTGAATATATCTGTGATGGACATCTGGTCCAGTGTGTCCTTTAGAAGCTTTATTTCCTTGATGATCTTTTGCTTAGATGATCTGTCCGCTTCAGTGAGGGGGGTATTAAATTCCCCTACTATTATCGTATTATCGTTGATGTGTTTCTTTGACTTTGTTATTAACTGGTTTATATAATTATCCACTCCCATTTTAGGGGCTTAGATATTTAGAATTGTTAGATGTTCTTGTTGGACAGTCCCTTTAAGTATGATATAGTGTCCTTCCTCATCTCTTATTATAGTCTTTGGCTGAAAATCTAATTTATCTGATAAAAGGATTGCCACCCCAGCTTTCTTTTGATGTCCATTAACATGGTAAATTGTTTTCCAGCCCCTCACTTTAAATCTGGAGGTGTCTTTGGGTTTAAGATGAGTTTCTTGTGGACAGTATATCTATGGGTCTTGTTTTTTATCCATTCTGATACTCTGTGTCTTTTGATTAGGGTATTTAGCCATTTTAAATTCAGGGGAACTATTGACAAATTTGAATTTAGTGCCATTTTATTACCCTTTAGGTGACTGTTAACTGTATATTGACCCTTTTCCTTCCTGGTCTATTAGTCTCTCTCTTATCTTAGAGAACCCCTTTAAATATTTCCTGTAGGGCTTGTTTGTTTTTTGCAAATTCTTTCAGTTTTTGTTTGTCCTGGAAGCTTTTTATCCCTCCCTCTATTTTCAGTGAGAGCCTAACTGGATATAGTACTCTTGGCTACACATTTTTCTCATTTAGTGCTCTGAATATATCATGCCAGTCCTTTCTGGCCTGCCAGTGTCTGTGGATTGATCTGCTGTTAATCTAATATTTTTGCCTTTGTGTGTTACAGATTTCTTGTCCTGAGCTTTCTTTCAGGATTTTCACTTTGTCACTGATACTTGTAAGTTTTACTATTAGATACCCGGGTGTAGACCTATTTTTATTGATTTTGAGAGCGGTTATGTGTGCCTCCTGGATTTTGATGCTTGTTCCCTTTGCCAGATTAGGGAAATTCTCTGCAATAATTTTCTCCAATATACCTTCCGCCCCTGTCTCTCTTTCTTCTTCTGTTATCCCAATTATTCTAATATTGTTGCGTTTTACGCTATCACTTAAATCTCGAATTCTCCCCTGGTAGTCCAGTAGTTTTTTGTCTCTCTTTTTCTCAGCTTCTTTATTCTCCATCATTTGGTCTTCTATATCGCTGATTCTTTCTTCAGCCTCATATATTCTAGCAGTGAGAGCCTCCATTTTTAATTGTACCTCATTAATAGCTTTTTAAATTTCAACTTGGTTAGATATTAGTTCTTTTATTTCTCCAGAAAGGGCTTTTATTTCTCCCAAAAGAGATTCTCTAATACCTTCTATGTTTTTTTGAGCCCTGCTAGCACCTTGATAACTGTCATTTTGAACTCTATTTCCGACATCTTACTAATGTCTGTATTGACTAGGTCTCTAGCCATCGGTACTGTCTCTTCTTTTTTTGTGTGTGGTTAGTTTTTCCACGTCGTCATTTTGTCAAGGTAAGAGTAGATGGGTGAGAGAGAAAGAGTCTCTGGAGTTCTGCAGTTTTCACTGATTGATTAACTAGGTCTTGGCTGGACATTCTGGATGATCTTCTGGATGAAGGGCCCTTTGCCGTGGTTCTCAAATATCTTTGCCTGAGGTGGAATTCCACCGCCCTTGCCAGGGGATGGGCCAAGCACTTTGCTCAGGATTGCTGTTGGGAGTCTTTGTTCCCTGAGCACTTTCCTTACCACCCTGGAGGCTGGGAATGAACGTGGCGGCTTCCCAGTCTCCAGCCCAGAGTTGCCAAGTGCTGGGCGCCATGCCCCTCTGCACACCCTCAGAGGAAAATGGTCAATCACTCCCATCTCCCTTGTCTGTGGCCTGCTCTTTGTGCTCAGCTAGCCCGTGGTGTAGCACCTCTATCTGTGGCGCATGAGGCCCTGTCTGGAATTCCCGCACTCTGCAGATTCCTATGGGGCACTCCCGCACATTTCCTCCTCGAGGAGGAAGGAGGGGGTGTCCCAGAGTTTCCTTCCATGGGGTCCCCACTTGAAGTGCAGCAGCCCTATATTAACTATATGTCTCAGTTCATATAGTCTAAGGTAAGCCTAAGCAGGCATGGCATTGCATGGCTCATTCCCTGCCCCTGGCTTCTCCACCCCAGCACCTGGGAGTTCTGCCACACTTGGGGTCTCCTGGTCCCTCAGTGACCTCACGGGTCCTGAAACCACACTGTTCCCTCGAGGGCTGAACACCCTCATTGCCTCCGGAGTGATGTCCCTCAGCAGAGCAGACTGAAAGTTCTGGATTTTGTGCTCCACAGCTCTGTGGCTGCTGGGAACCAGCCCCTTCCTCTGGGGTCTCTCTTCCTATGACTTTGGATTCACATTTTCCACATGTCCTACCTTTCAGAAAGTGGTCAATTTTTTGTTCCTAGAATTGCTTTTCGTATTCTCTTCTCTCTCCTGTTGTGTTTGCCCGCTTTTAGAATGGTTTGGTGCCTTTCTAGTGGAACTTCTGGGATCCAGTGCTCTCTTACTCCTACACCTCTGCCATCTTGCCCACTTCTGACAACATAGAATTTCTAAGTGCAGAAGTGAGAGCTAATATGGGTGAAGTTAAAAATGCTATCAACAAGATGTAAAGTAATGTAAATAATTTAACAGCCAGGGTAACTGAAGTAGAAGATAGAATTAGTGATCTAGAGGAAAAGGTGATAAGAAAGAAAGATCAGGAAGAGGTCTAGAACAAACTGCTTAGGAACTATGAGGACAGAATTAGGGATATAAATGAAACCATAAAATGTTGCAATGTCAGAATTATTGGAATCCCTGAGGTGGTGGAGAAAGACAGAAGACTATAAGATATAGCTGAAAAATTCTGGAAGAAAATTTACCCAATCTGGGGAATGGAACAAGTGTTCATGTCCTAGACACAGAAAGGACACACCCCAAGATCAATGAGTCTAGAAAGACATCCAGACACTTGATTTTGAGATTCACGAAATATTAGACGAGATCCTGAGGGCAGCTAGGGGGAAGAGATTCCTTATGTACAGAAGAAGGCCTATCAGAATAACATCAGACCTGTCCACAGAAACCTGGCAAAACAGAAAGGGCTGGCAAAATATATTCAGAGCACTAAATAAGAAGAATATGCACCCAAGAATACTTTATATATCAAGGGTGATATTCAAAATTGATGGAGAGTTAAAGAACTTCCCAGACCAGAAAGGCTTACGAGTATGTGACCAACAATCTGGCTTTGAAGAAATATTAAGGGGGATTCTATAAAAGAAGAAACCCAAGAGTCACATAAAAGAGAAATTTACAGGGGAGGGGGGCAAGATAGTGGGGAGGTAGGACACCCTGTTGCAAACTGTCCTCAAAAGTGAGCTAGATATCTGCAAGACCATGCTGAACACCCATGAAATCAGCCAGAGGAGCAAGACCTTTCACTTCTGCATCTCTACAGGAGAAGAAGACAGCAGGGGAGAGATAAAGCAAAGCAGGAACACTTGAAAAGGTAATGAAGGAGAAACAAAAGGGGGAGGGAGCCACTAGAAATGGCGCAAGGACAGTAATACCCCAAAGGAAAGCGCCAGGTGGTTGTGGAGCAGCAATAACTTAGAGCCTTGTTAAAATCACTTAAAAAGAGTGTAAGGTTCTGAGGAGCAGCGAGTGCACGGGTCCGGGCCCACACACCCAGGAACGACGCCATTCGCCCCAAAGAGAGACCAGTGGGGGGTGGGGTCCCGCGCTTGTGGGTGGGGTGCAAGTCCTCCTGAAAGCACCTTAGAGAGTCTGGTGTGGTTCCGGACCCCACAGCTTTTCTCCATGTACAGCACTCTCTAGATGGTGCACCACTGAAGGCAAGAACTGTGCTGCCTGCGGGTGCAGTAATATTGGTAAGAAACTGGCCACACTCCACCGAAGCCTGCAGAGTCCCTAGTGCAGGGGAACACGCATAGTCGCCGGGAGCCACCAAACTGCTGAGTGCCTGCCACCTGGGAAAAGGTGGCTGTGCTGGGAGATGTGTGGAGGGGAGTGTTCCTTCTGGTCCACCCAGAGGGGAGCAGACTGGGCTTCTCTGTGACAGGGAGGTCTGGGTACTGACAGGCAGATCCCTCGCTCAGACTCTATGGAAAGGAGAAAAAGCTACTAAAGGCCAAAGCCTTCAGAGAGCTAAAGACTGAGAAACTGGGTTCCACAGAGTTCTGCCCCTTGACTGGGGGCAAGGTGACTCACCCCAAGCAAGATTGTCTGGAAAATAAATGGCCAGGGCCCTCCCCCAGAAGACAAGTAAAAAAAAAAAAGAAAAGAAAAAAAAGAGAAAAGAAAAGAAAAATAAAAAAGATTATAACCACAGAGTTACCATAAAAGTTTTAGATCCCCAACATTAGGGGAAATCAATATATTAAGTGCTTGATTATACCCTCAAACCTGTATATTTCATAGATACAAGTTTTTTTTTTCTCTATTCACTTTTTTGTTTTTTAATTTTTTATTCACTTGTTTTCACATTTCGTGGTTTGATTTTGTTTTTATTTTTATTTTTTTAAACTACTTAACATTATATCTAGGGGCTTAATCCAACAATAAACTCAGGAAGACTTGAAATATCCTTCTTTGCACATGAGGAGCTATAACCAACCTTCCAGTTTACCCTTCTGTCAGAGTATCTACCCATTTGCTTTTGTTCTGGTATTATTGAAAATCCCATTCCTGAGGTTTATTCTGACTAGTTTCTTCTATTTCTTGTCATCTACTCTTGTCAGTCTATATGTTTGTCCGTGTTGGTCTAAATTCTTTATAAATCTTATGGCTGGGGCCCATTTTGGCTGAAATCCCCTCTTTTTCTGTTGATCTCTAACTTTTTTATCCTTATTCTTTCTTTTGGGTGGTGAATCCCAAACCTTCCAGAGTGCACCCTGCCTGGATAATGGGCAAAATATCCAACTATACATCCTCTCATCCACCTCCCAACAAAATGACTAGGAGGACGAACACCCAACAGAGGAAGATCACAGAGACTATGCCCTCTCCCTCAGAACTATTAGACAAGGACATTAACAGTATGTCAGAAAGGGCATTCAGGGTGACAATTATCCAGGTAATGGTTAAGATCAATGACAATATAGAATCTCTAAGGGCAGAAATGAAAACCAGTATAGCCAATGTAAGAGGTGCTATCAGTGAGATCCAATAAAATCTAAATAGTTTAACAGCTAGAGTTACAGAGACAGAGGATAGAGTTAGTGATCTAAAGGATAAAATATTAGAGACGAAAGGTCAGACAGACAGCTAGAGCAAATGCTCAGAAGCCATGAGAAGAGACTTAGGGAAATAAATGACACCATGAAACGTTCCAACGTCAGAATTATTGGAATCCCAGAGGGGGTGGAGAAAGACAGAAAACTAGAAGATATAGCTGACCAAATTCTGAATGAAAATTTCCCCAATCAGGGGAAAGGAACAGGGTACATTTCCTAGAGGCAGAAAGGACACCTGCCAAGATCAATGAGTCTAGAAATACAGCGAGACACACCATAGTGAAATTTGCAAATTTTAATTTTAGACAAGAGATCCTGAGAGCAGCTAGGGGGAAGAGATCCCTTCCATATGGAAGAAGACCCATTAGGATAACATCAGACCTGTCCACAGAAACCTGGGAAGCCAGAAAGGGCTGGGAAGACATATCCAAGGCACTAAATGAGAAGAACATGCAGTTAAGAATACTTTCTCCCGGGGCGCCTGGGTGGCTCAGTCATTAAGCGTCTGCCTTTGGCTCAGGTCATGATCCCAGGGTCCTGGGATCGAGCCCCGCATCGGGCTCTCTGCTCCACAGGAAGCCTGCTTATTCCCCTACCATTCCCTCTGCTTGTGTTCCCTCTATCGCTGTGTTTCTCTCTGTCAAATAAATAAAATCTTTAAAAAAAATAAAAGTATACTTTCCCCAGCAAGGCTGACATTCAAAACGGATGGAGAAATAAAGAGCTTCCAAGATCAGCAAGGATTAAAGGAGTATGCGACCAAGAAACCAGCACTCCAGGAAATATTAAAGGGGGTACTATAAAAGTAGAGAGAACCCATGAGTGATTTAGAACAGAAATTTACAATCAATAGAAACAAGGACTACACAGGCAACATAATGTCAATAAACACTTATCTTTCAATTATTACTCTTAACGTGCATGGCCTAAATGCTCCCATAAAATGGCACAGGGTTGCAGAATGGATAAAATGGCAGCACCCGTCCATATGCTGTCTACAATGGACTCATTTGGAACCAGAAGACACATCCAGACTAAAAGTGAAAGGATGGAGAATCATCTTTCATGGCAATGGGCCTCAAAAGAAAGCTGGGGTAGCAATTCTCTTATCAGATAAATTAGATTTTCAGCTAAAGACTGAAGTCAGAGATACAGAAGGACACTACATCATTCTGAAAGGGACTATCCTCCAAGAAGATCTAAAAATTGTAAACATTTAGGACCCTGATATAGGAGCAGCCAACTACATAAACCAAATGTTAATCAAAATAAAGAGTCACATTGACGGGAATACATTAAAAAAACCAACTGTTATTCAAAATAAAGAGGCACATTGATGGGAATATACAACATACCACTCTCAGTAGCAGAGAGATCAACGAAACAGAAAATCAATAAAGAAACAAGGGATTTGAATGACACATTGGATCAGATGGAACTCATAGATATATACAGAACATTACACCTGAAAAAAAAAAAGAATACTAATTTTTCTCGAGTGTACATGGAACTTTCTCCAGAATAGACCCCATGCTGGGCCACAAATCAGGACTCAACCAATACCAAAAGACTGAGATGATTCCCTGTATTTTCTCAGACCACAATGCTCTGAAACTGGAACTCAATCACAAAACTAAGGTTAAAAAGAATTCAAACAATTGGAGGCTAAAGACCAAACTGCTCAAGAATGCTGAGATCAACCAGGAAATCAAAGATGAACTTAAACAATTCATGGAGAGCAATGAGAATGAAGACACATCGATGCAAAACCTATGGGACACGGCAAAGGCAGTCCTAAGGGGGATATACATAGCCATCCAAGCCTCCTTCAAAAAAATGGAAAAGTCTCGAATACACCAGCTCTCCTTACACCTCAAAGAACCGGAAAACCAACAACAAAGGAAGCCAATCCCACGCACAGGAAGGGAAATAAGATCAGAGCAGAGATCAATGAAGTAGAACTTAGAGAAACAATAGAATGCATCAACGAATCCAGAAGTAGGTTTTTTGAAAGAATAAGATTGATAAGCCACTGGCCAAACTGATCCAAAAGAAAAGGGAGAGGACACCAATTAACAAAATTATGAATGAAAGGGGAGAGATCACGCCTAATCCAAAGGAAATAGAAACAATCATCAGAAATTATTATCAACGACTATATGCCAATAAGGTAACAACCTAGAAGAAATGGATGCATTCCTGGAAACCCATAATCTTCCAAGACTGAAACAGGAAGAAATTGACAACCTGAATAGACCAATATCTAGTAATGAGATTGAAGCAGTGATCCAAAACCTCCCAAAAAACAAGAGTCCAGGACCAGACGGATTCCCTGGGGAATTCTACCAAACTTTCAAGGAAGAAATACTACCTATTCTCCTGAAACTGTTTCAAAAAATAGAAAGAAAAGGAAATCTTCTAGACCCTTTGTATGAAGCAAGCATTACCCTGATCCCCAAACCAGGCAAAGACCATACCAGAAAGTAGAATTTCAGATCAATATCTCTGATGAATATGGATGCAAGAATTCTCAACATGATCCTAGCTAACAGGATCCAACAGCACATTAAAAGGGTTATTCATCCTGACCAATTGGGATTTATCCCTGGGATGTAAGGTACATTCAAAATTCACAAATCATTCCATGTGATAGAACAGATAAATAAGAGAAGAGAGAAGAACCACATGATTCTCTCAATTGATGCAGAAAAAGTGTTTGACAAAATTCAGCATCTGTTCCTGATCAAAACTCTTTAAAGCATAGGGATGGAAGGAACATTCCTCAACATCATCAAGTCTATCTATGAAAAGCCCACAGCATATACCATTCTCAATGGGGAAAAGCTGACAGCCCTCCCGTTGAGATCAGGAACAAGACAAGGATGCCCACTCTCACCACTCTTGTTCAACATAGTGCTAGAAGTCCTAGCAACAGCAATCAGACTACAAAAAAGAAACAAAATTATTCAAATTGGCAATGAAGAAGTCAAACTTTCTCTTTTCGCAGACGACATGTTACTCTATATGGAAAACCCAAATGAATCCACCCCCAAACTACTTGAACACATACAGCAATTCAGCAATGTGGCAGGACACAAAATCAATGCACAGAAATCAGTGTCTTTCCTGCACACTAACACAAATCTGTGGAAAGCGAAATTAGGGAATCTATTCCATTTACGATAGCACCAAAAACCATAAGATACCTAGGAAAAAAACAAACCAAAGAGGTTAATGATCTGTACTCGAAAAACTACAAAACGTTAATGAAAGAAATTGAAGACACAAAAAGTTAGAAAAGCATTCCATGTTCCTGGATCGGAAGAATAAACATTGTTAAAATGTCTATACTGCCCAGAGCAATCTAAACTTTCAATGCCATCCCGATCAAAATCCCACTGGCTTTTTTCAAAGGCTTGGAAGAAACAATCCTAAAATTTATATGGAAACAGAAAAGACCCCAAATCTCTAAGCAAATGCTGAAAAAGAAAAACGAAGCTGGGCATCACATTGCCTGATTTCAAGCTTTACTACAAAGCAATGATCACCAAGGCAGCATGGTACTGGCACAAAAACAGGTACATAGACCAGTGGAACAGAATAGAGAACCCAGATATGGACCCGCAACTCTATGGTCAAATAATATTTGACAAAACAGGAAAAAATATCCAGTGGAAAAATGAAAGTCTCTTCAATAAATCATGCTAGGAATATTGGTCAGCTCTATGTAGAAGAATGAAACTTGACCATTCTCTTACACCATACACAAAGATAAACTCGAAATGGATAAAAGACCTCAACGTGAGGCAGGAATCCATCAAAATCCTAGCGGAGAACATAGGCAGTAACTTCTTCAACATCAGCCACAGTAATTTCTGTCAGGACATGTCTCCAAAGACAAAGGAAACAAAAGTGAAAATGAACTTTGGGAATTTCATCAAGATAAAAGGCTTCTGCACAGCAAAGGAAACTGTCATCAAACAAACAGGCATCCCAGGGAGTGGGAGAAGATATTCACAAATGACACTACAGTGAAAGGTCTGATATCTAAGATCTATAAAGAACTCCTCAAACTCAAAACTCACAAAACCAATAATCACATCAAAAAACGGGCAGAGGACATGAACAGACACTTCTCCAAAAAAGACATACAAATAGCTAACAGACACGTGAAAAAATTTTCATCATTTTAGCAATTTGGGAAATTCAAATCAAAACCACGCTGAGATACAACCTTACCAGTTAGAATGGCCAAAATCAACAAGACAGTAAACAATGAATTTTGGAGAGCATGCGGAGAAAGGGGAACACTCTTTCACTATTGGTGAGAATGGAAGTTGGTGCAGGCACTTTGGAAAACAATGTGGTAATTCCTCAAGAAATTAAAAATAGAGCTACCATATGACCCTGGAATTTTACTACTGGGTATTTACCCCAAAGATCTGGGGTGATGTAATACATCATTACAAAGAAGTGTCACATGTACCCCAATGTTCATAGCAGCAATGGCCACAATTGCAAAACTATGAAAAGAGCCAAGATGCCCTTCAACAGATAAATGGATAAAGAAGATATGGTCCAAATATATAATGGGATATTATATCTCCATCAGAAGGGATGAATACTCAACTTTTGTATCAACATGGATAGGAATGGAATGTATTATGCTCAGTGAAAAATCAAGCAGAGACAGTCAACTATCAAATGGTTTCACTTACTCGTGGAACATAAGGAAAAAAATGGAGGACATTGGCAGAAGGAAAGGAAGAGTGAATTCGGGGAATTCGGAGTGGGAGATGAAACGAGAATGTGTGGAGTCTGAGAAACCAACTGAGGGTTTTGGAGGGGAGGTGGGTAGGGAGTTAGGTGAGACTGGTGGTTGGTTTGCATGGAGCACTGGGTGTGGTGCATGACCAATGAATCTTGGAACACTGAAAACATAAAATAGAATTTAAAAATAAAATGAAAATAAAATAAGTAACTACATAAATAAATATCAGACATAACAATAAGCAATCAATCAATAACTAATATGAATGACAAAGAATGATATATATCAATAAAGGGGTACATTAAAAAATAAAGGGGTAAATTCACTAGTACTATGTCACCATTGTTAGTATATTACCATTCAATATCAGAGAAATTAGTATATAAAGTAAATATTAAATAACCTGTAGAGGAAGATAGAAACCAATGTAGTAATAGAAAGCAATTTGAATATTTCACTTTCAGCAACAAGTGTATTATAAAAACAGAAAGGTAGTAATAAATAGGTAATTTTATCTACTCTGTAATTATTAACCTAACTGACATATACAAAATATTCCTTTCAATAGCAGCAAAATATATATTCTTATGAAGTATACATGGAACATTCTCCAGGATGTGCTAATGTGGTAGGGCACAAAAGAAAAAGAAAACAAAAAAGTCTTAATAAATTTATAACTTTGAAAAAAAACAAGATCCTCTTCTAACCACAGTGTCATGTAGAATATAAATAATAGCTGGAAAATTGGAAAATTCAGTATTTTACAACTAACGCTCTTTAAGTTCCAATGTGCCAAAAAGGAACTCAATGAAAAAATCTTTATGCAAATGAATACATAATATAACAAAGCTTATAGGATGCGGCAAAAGCAATTCTAAATGAAAAGTTTATAGTAATAAATGCCAAAATTAATAAAAAATGATATAGCTACAATAGCCTAAATGTATACCTCAAGTAACTATAAAGAATAAACTAGGGACGCCTGGGTGGCTCAGTGGGTTAAGTCTCTGCCATCGGCTCAGGTCATGATCCTAGGGTCCTCCGATCGAGTCCCAAATTGGGCACCTTGCTCAGTGGGGAGCCTGCTACTGCATCTGCCTGCTGTTCTCTCTGCTTGTGCTTGCTCTCTTGCTCTCTCTCTCTGACAAATAAATAAATAAAATCTTAAAAAAAAAAAAAGAAATAACTAAACCCACATGTAGTTGAGAAAATGAAACAATATCACCACAGAAATCAATGAAAAATATAATTTAAAAAATGAGATAATTGAGTCATTTTCTTAACGATAAATGAAATCTACAAGCCCTTAGGTAGACAAAGAAAAAAGAATGGAGATTTAAACAGGTAACATCAAAAATGTTAAAGGATAATTACAACTGACACAACAGAAATAAAACTAAGAATAAGGACCAATTATAAATTATGTTAATTTTACACACACAATATAGGACAACCTAAAAGAAAACTATAAATTCCTACAATCGTTCAAATTAAAAATTATGAATCAAGATAAAATAGAAAATTTGAACAAGTTAATAGCAAAGAGATTGAAGCAGTAATAATAGCAATAAAAACCATCAATGAAAGCCCAAGAGTAGAAAGTTTTAATTAGCAATAATCGCGCCTCAGATAAATCATATTGGCTATGATACTGCCACGGTGGAAAGCTAGTAGAAAGTTTTAAAGGTGAATTTTACCTAATACTCCTTTTCCAAAATATGTTTATATTATTTTTTGAGTGATACATTATTAATTGTTCAAGCAACACACCCAGTGCTCCATGCAATATGTGCCCTCCTCAATACCCAATACCAGGCTCACCGAACCACCCACCTCCTACCCTACAAAACCCTCAGTTTGTTGCTCATAGTCCACAGGCTCTCATGGTTCATCTCCCCCTCTGATTTCCCCCCATTCTCCCTCCCCTTCCTTCTCACAATACCCTCCATGTTTTTCTTTATGCTCAGCATGTGAGACCATAAGGTAATTGGCTCTCTCTGCTTGACTTATTTCACTCCACATATTCGCTTTCAGTCCCATCATGTTGATACAAAAGTTGGATATTCGTCCTTTCTAATGGAGGCATAATATCCCATTGCATATATGAACCATATCTTCTTTATCCATTCAACTGTTGAAGGGCATCTTGGTTCTTTCCAACGACTGGTGAATGTGGCCATTGCTGCTATGAACTTTGGGGTATATGTGGCCATTTATTGTAATGCATCTGCTTCTTTGTGGTAAATATTTAGTAATGCAATTGCAGGGTCATAGTGTAGCTCTATTTTTAATTTCTTGAGGAATCTCAACACTGTTTTCCAAAGTGGCTGCACCAACTTGCAATCCCACCAATGGTGGAAGAGGGTTACCCTTCTGTGACACCCACTCCAACATGTGTTATTTACTGTTCTGTTGATTTTGGGCATTCTAACCGGTGTAAGGTGGTATCTCAGTGTGGTTTTGATTTGAATTGCCCTAATGGCTAAAGATGATGAACATTTTTTCACGTGTCTGTTAGCCATTTATATGTCTTCTTTGGAGAAGTCTCTGTTCATGTCTTCTGCCCATTTTTAGATGTGATTATTGGCTTTGTGAGTGTTGAGTTTGAGGAGTTCTTTATAGACCTTAAATACCAGACCTTTGTCTGTAGTGTTATTTCTGAATATCTGCTCCTATTCCGTGTGTGCCTATCTGTTTTGTTGACTGTTTCCTTCACTGTACAGAAGCTTTTTATCTTGATGAAGTCCCAAAAGTTCAATTTTGCCTTTGGAGACATATCCTGAAAGATGTTGCTGCGGTTGATGTTGAAGAGGTCCCTGCCTATGTTCTCCTCTAGGATTTTGATAGATTCCTGCCTCACATTGAGGTCTTTTATCCATTTTGAGTTTATCTTCGTGTATGGTGTAAGAGAATGGTCAAGATTCATTCTTCTACATGTAGGTGTCCAATTTTCCCAGCACCACTTATTGAAAAGACTGTCTTTTTTCCACTGAATATTTTTTCCTGTTTTGTCAAAGATTATTTGACCATAGAGTGGCATGTTCATATCTGGGCTCTCTATTCTATTCCACTGGTCTATGTGTCTGTTTTTTTGTTTTTGTTTTGTTTTTTTTTTTTTGCCGGTACCATGCTGTCCTGGTGATCACTGCTTTGTAGTAAAGCTTGAAATCAGGCAATGTGATGTCGCCAGCTTTGTTTATTTTTTTCAGCATTTCCTTAGCAATTCGAGGTATTTTCTGGTTCCATATGAATTTTATGATTGTGTCTTCCACCCCTTTGAAAAAAACAGTGGAATTTTGATTGGGATGGCATTGAAAATATAGATTGCTCTGGGCAGTATGGACATTTTAACAATGTTTATTCTTCTGATCCAGGAACATGGAATGCTTTTCCACCTTTTTGTGTCTTCTTCAATTTCTTTCATGAGTGTTCTGTAGTTCTTCGAGTACAGATCCTTCACCTCTTTGGTTAGGTTTATTCCCAGGTATCTTATGGTTTTTGGTGCTATTGTAAATGGAATAGATTCCCTAATTTCCCTTTCCTTATTTTCATTGTTACTGTATAGGAAAGCAACTGATTTCTGTGCATTGATTTTGTGTCCTACCACATTACTGAATTGCTGTATGAGTTCTAGTAGTTTGGGGGTGGAGTCTTTTGGGTTTTCCGTATAAAGCAACATGTCCTCTGTGAAGAGAGAGAGTTTGACTTCTTCATTGTCAATTTGAATACCTTTTATTTCTTTTTGTTGTCTGATTGCTGTCGCTAGTACTTCTAGCACTATGTTTTACAAGAGTGGTGAGAGTGGGCATCCTTGCCGTGTTCCTCATCTCAAGGGAAGGCTGTCAGCTTTTCCACATTGAGAATGATATTTCCTGTGGGCTTTTCATAGATAGACTAGATGATGTTGAAGAATGTTCTCAAAGAACTGGAAAATCAACAACAAAGGAAGCCAACCCCACACACAAGAAGGGAAATAATCAAGATCAGAGCTGAGATCAATGAGTTAGAAACTAGAGAAACATTAGAACACATCAATGAATCCAGAAATTGTTTTCTTGAAAGAATCAATAATATCGATAAGCCACTGGCCAAACTCATCCAAAAGAAAAGAGAGATGACCCTAATACATAAAGTTATGAATGAAAGGGGAGAGATCACGACTAATCCAAAGGAAATAGAAACAATCTTCAGAAATTATTATCAACAGCTATATGCCATATGTTAAACAATCTAGAAGAAACGGATGCATTCCTGGAAACCCATAATCTTCCAAGACTGAAACAGGAAGAAATTGACAAACTGAATAGACCAATATCTAGTAATGAGATTGAAGCGGTGATCAAAAACCTCCCAAAAAATAAGAGTCTAGGACCGGATGGATTCCCTAGGGAATTCTACCAAAGATTCAAGGAAGAAATAATACCTATTCTCCTGAAATTGTTTCAAAAAATAGAAACAGAAGGAAAACTCCCAGACTCTTTCTATGAAGCCATAATTACCCTGATCCCCAAACCAGGGAAAGACCCCATCCAAAAGGAGAATTTCAGACCAATATCCCTGATGAATATGGATGCCAAGATTCTCAACAAATCATAGCTAATAGGATCCAACAGCAGATTCAAAAGATTATCCACCATGATCAGGTGGGATTTATCCTTGGGATGCAAACGTGGTTCAACATTTGCAAATCATTCAATGTGATAGAATAATTCAATAAGAGATGAGAAAGGAAACACATGGTCCTCTCAATTGATGCAGAAATAGCATTTTTCAAAATTCAGCATCTGTTCTTGATTAAAAGTCTTCACGTTATAGGAATAGAAGGAACATTCCTCAACATCATCACGTCTATCTATGAAAAGCCCACAGCAAATATCATTCTCAATGGGGAAAAGCTGACATCCTTCCCTCTGAGATCAGGAACACCACAAGGATGCCCACTCTCACCACTCTTGTTCAACATAATACTAGAAGTCCTAGCGAAAGCAATCAGACAACAAAATGTAATAAAAGATGTTCACATTGGCAACTTTTGTATCAACATGGACGGGACTGGAAGAGATTATGTGGAGTGAAATAAGTCAATGGGAGAGAGCCAATTACCTTATAGTTTCACTTACATGCTGAGCATAAAGAAAAACATGGAGGGCATTATGAGAAGGAAGGGAAAGCTGAATGGGGGAAACCAGAGGGGGAGATGAACCATGAGAGACTGGACTCTGAGCAACAAACTGAGGGTCTTGGAGGGGTGACTGTGGGGGGCTGGGCGAGCCTGGTGGTGGGTATTGAGACGGGGCACGTATTGCATGGAGCAGTGGGTGTGTGCATGAACAATAAATCTTGTAACACTGAAAAAATAAAATAAACATATTTGGGGAAAATTAAATTAAGTCGAATTAATATTAATAAAAAAAAAAGAATACACCCTGGGGCACCGGGTGGCTCAGTTAGTTAAAGCCTCTGCCTTTGGCTCAGATCATGATCTCAGGGTCTTAGGATGGAGCCAGCATTAGGTTCTCTGCTCAGCGGGGAGCCTGCTTCCCCCCTGCCTACTTGTGATTTCTCTTTCATTGTCAAAAATATACATAAAATAAAAACCTTTAAAAAGCCATACGTACTAGT
Source organism: Procyon lotor (assembly GCA_028646535.1). Taxonomy (NCBI): domain Eukaryota; kingdom Metazoa; phylum Chordata; class Mammalia; order Carnivora; family Procyonidae; genus Procyon; species Procyon lotor. The sequence goes on along the minus strand of CM053607.1, from coordinate 127,447,040 downwards.
TTCCTATGAAAGCCAGATAATTTTGAATTCATATTTACTGATTTATTTAGTACAATGAACGTTTAAGAATTAAATAATACTTTAAACTTGAAGCTGATGTTCATGGAATTGATTGTGTTAATCAATTTTGGTGACTGACAAAAGTGCACAACTCTCATAGAAGGTTACCTTTTTTTTTTTTTTTTTCATTTTTATTAGAGCTAACCTAAACCTCACATAGAATGGACTTCATGGAGCTACTTTAGCTAAAATTGTGTCGTGAGGTTTCCCTCCAGTCTGGAAATATTTCACTAATGCAAAAAGAGCCTGTGTTTAGATGTGCCTTTCAGTGACTGATAACATTAGTTGCTGCATGAAGAACTAGAACTTTTAAGTTGGCCTCATTCAGTATACTTGGGTAGCATGTGCTCCAATGGAAATTTAGTTGAAATAGGTAAAAATATTTCATTATTTTTTAGTAAATCCAATTGAGCCACTAATTCACGTTTTCTTCTTATGGGACACTTAGGAATATTCTGTCATGGCTGTGTTATTCCATTCCTGGAATCACATAGGCAACTTGAGTTCAGATCATTTATCCCTCAACACTTTTGGGTATAATTAAAACACTACACACTAATTTGATTTAAAAATAAAAGGAACTTTGAAGAGATGTAATTAGTTGAAATAATGAGGTAGGACCTATTAGTCCAATACAACTTTTTGAAAATGATGTATCTGAATAATAATCATGGGGCTCGTTAAGCTAACAAGATAACTGAAAATCATTTGGAGTTCTTAGAGTTCTGTCTCCTGGGTGTTCCTTCCTAGATTACTTATGATGCATAAGGTTAATATCACCCAAAAGAACAGACATCTAATACAGGTAGTAATCCTTTGAGAAATTGAGATATCAAAAAGTGAATGTAACTGTGAAACAAAGATGAAAGGTGTTGGATTGATTCTAAGGTGGGAGGTAGAACTTTACTCATTGCACAATAAGTGGAACTTCAAATATGTGAATTTTGTAATTCTATCATCCTAATCACGTCAAAGTTGTCAAAAAGCATGTTGATAAAAAATTGAGAATTTAGTTTATTAGAAAGACGATTTGATTGGACAGACCCCCATATATATTTATAGATTAGGGAATCCTTTCAGAATTTTTTCTTTTATTTAAATCCAATTAATTAATATATAGTGTATCATTAGTTTCAGAGGTAGAATTTAGTAATCCATGAGTTGCATATAACATAAAATGCTCAGTCCATCAGATGCCCTCCTTAATGACCATTGCCCAGTTGCCCCATTCCCCAGCCTCCTCCCCTCCAGCAACCCTGTTCCCCTCCCCCCATGGTTAAGAGTCCATTATGGTTTGCCTCATCTGATTTTGTCTTATTTTATTATTCCCTCCCTTCCCACATGATCTTCTGTCTTGTTTCTTAAATTTCACATATGAGTGAAATCATATAATTGTTTTTTTTTGACTGACTTATTTCACTTACCATAATACCCTCTAGTTCCATCCAAATCTTTGCAAATGGTAAGATTTCATTCTTGATGACTGAGTGATATTCAATTGTGTAAAAATACCTCATCTTCTTTATCAATTAATCTATCAATGGACACCTGGGATCTTTCCATAGTTTGACTATCGTGTGCATTGCTCCTATAAACATTGCTATACACATTTATTGTTCCATGTATTTTTCATTGACTTCAGATATTATGCAATACCTGAAGTATACACTTTAATGTAAAATGTCCAAGAACACTACCTTGAGGATCTCCCGCTTGCTCTTATGACTGTTTGACATAATATGTCAAGTTTACAGAGGAATTTTTTTTAAGATTATATTTATTTGACAGAGAGAAACACAGCTGGAGAGGGAACACAAGCAGAGGGAATGGTAGAGGGAGAAGCAGGCTCCCCGCTGAGCAAAGAGCCCGATGTGGGGCTCGATCCCAGGACCCTGGGATCATGACCTGAGCCGAAGGCAGACGCTTAATGACTGAGCCACTCAGGCGCCCCTACAGAGGAATTTTAAAGAAAAATTTATTATGTATTTGACTCTGTTAATTTCTTATTAATAAGAATTTTGATATAATTTTTCATTTACTTATCTATAAAAATGGCAAAATACCAGTAAATCTGTGTCATTTGTATTTTAAGGTTTTTACACTTAAAAAAGAAATACACATTTCACATCAGACAGAATAACTTGAATTAGCAAGTCAAGAAACAACAAATATTGGCAAAGATGTGGGAAAGGGGTATGCTCTTACACTATTGATGGGAATGTAAGCTGTTACAGCGACTTTGAAAACAATATGGAAGTTCCTCAGAAGTTGAAAATAGAGCTACACTATGAACCAGCAATTGCACTACTAGGTATTTACCCCAAAGATACAGATGTAGCCAAACTAAGAGGTACCTGCACCCCAATCTTCATAGCAGCAATGTCCACAGCCCAAATTGTGGAAGAACCTGCAATGTCTTTTTACAGAAGAATGGATAAAGAAGAGGGGTGCCTGTGTAGCTCAGAGGGTTAAAGCCTCTGCCTTCGGCTCAGGTTATGGTCTCAGGCCCTGGGATCAAGCCCCAAGTCTGGCGCTCTGCTCAGGAGGGAGCCTGCTTCTCTCTCTCTGCCTGCCTCTCTGCCTACTTGTGATTTCTCTCCTCTTTGTTAAATAAATAAAAATAAAATCTTTTAAAAAAAAAGGATGGATAAAGAAGATGTGGTTCATATATTCAATGGAATGTTGTTCAGGCTTCAGAAATGATGAATACTTACCCTTTATATTGACATGGATGGAACTGGAGGGTTTAGGCTAAGTGAAATAAGTCAGTCAAAAAAAGACAATTATATGGTCTCATTCATGTTAGGAATGTAAGAAACAGTGCATACTATCTTAGGGGAAGGAAGGGAAATTTGAATGGGAAGAAATAAGAGAGGGAGACATGCCATGAGTATTAGAAAGAAACAGGATTATTGGGGCGCCTGGGTGGCTCAGTCGTTAAGCATCGTTAAGCATGACCTTCAGCTCAGGTCATGATCCCAGGGTCCTGGGATCGAGCCCCGCATCGGGCTCCCTGCTTGGCAAGAAGCCTGCTTCTCCTGCTACCAAGAAGCCTGTTTCTCCCGCTACCATTCCCTCTGCTTGTGTCCCTTCTCTTGCTGTGTTTCTCGCTGTCAAATAAATAAAATCTTTTTAAAAAAAAAGAAACAGGATTGCTGGAGGGGTGGTAGGTGGGGAAATGGGGTAACTGGGTGATGGCCATTAAGGAGGGCATATAATGTGATGAACATTGGGTGTTATATGCAACTGATGAATTACTGAACTCTACATCTGATCTAAATATGTTCTATATGTTTTTTATTTGAATTTAAACAAAAAACATAAGATGTTGGAAATTGTGGGATATGATGGATAATCAATGAACTTTACTGTGATAATTGTTTCATAGGTGTACACAGTTCGTTAATATTTGTATATTAAAAATCTACGGTCTTTTCTGATGTCAATTAAAACAAGATATACTGTTTTTTAAGATCATCTATATTTAAAAATGTATCTATTTGGCTGACACTTTTTGCATGATCAATAAAATCATTTAAATTACTATTAAAAAAATCTTAATTTTCTTACCAAAATAAGTCCACTTACCTTTACGTGGAGTCCATGTATCACATCCCTATAAATTAGGTTTGGTGGTAAGTAAAATCTTTGACAAGAAAAAAAAAGCTGTATACAATTTTTTTTAATATTTATATACATATATTATTGTAGTATATTAGTGATCATATAGTACATTGTTATTTTGATGTAGTGTTACATGGTTCATTGTTTGCATATAACACTCAGTGCTCCATGCAATCCGTGCCCTCCTTAATACTCATCACCAGGCTCATCCATGCCCCCAAACCCCCTTCCATCTAAAACTCTCCATTTCTTTCCCAGGGTCCATAGTTTCTCGTGGATCATCTCCCAATCTGATTTCTCACACTTTATTTTTCTCATCTCCTAATGTCCTCCGTGCTATTCCTTATGTTCCACAAAAAAGTAAAACCACATCATAATTGACTTTCTCTGTTTGAATTATCTCACATAACATAACCTGCTCCAGTCCCACTCTTGTTGATGAACAAAGTGGGTATTCACCTTTCTGATGGCTAAATAAATTTTTAAAGTACCTTATCTAAAGGTTATGTACCAGAACACACAGATTTTTCACTTCTGGGGAGCAGAAGGCAGCAGAAGAGAGGTAAAGCAAAGCGGGAACACTCTAAATGGTATCAGAGGATAAACAAAGGGGGGGACAGAGCCACCAGAATTGATACCCCAAAGTAAAGTGCCTGGTAGTTGGGGAAGAGCATTAACTTAGAGTCCGGTTAAAAACACTTAAAAAGAGCAAAGGTTCAGAGGAGCTACTAGTGGAAGTGGGTGGTCACAGGCATGGGCCTGGGCCCATGGCCCCAGGAAAGACATCACTCCTCTCAAAGAGAGACTGGTTTGGGGGATCCAGTCCCTGGTTCACAAACCTGCAGCTTTCTGCTCCTTGCATCATTTTGTGGGTGGACCACACTCTGGCAAGTGCCTTAGAGAGCCTGGTGTGGTCCAAGAGACTGCAGCTTTTCTCTGTGTACAGCACTCTAGGACTGTGCATCCCCAACCTCAAGATATTCCTGGCCTCTGCCAGGGCCTGCGCACTCCCAGCTGGCCCTGGAAAGAACATAGGTGGGCAGCCTAATCACCAGCGGGAATCTAACCACACCCTGCACAGGCCTGGAGCCCATAGACACTGGATCAGCCACTGAAAGGGGTTGGGGGTGCCCAACACCTCTGACAAGATGCACTGTGAGCAGAATTTTGTGGAGGGGAGTGTGTGTTCTGAACCACTCAGAGGGGAGCAGACTGAGGCTTCTCTGTGACTCTGAGGTCTGGGTACCTATGGGCAGATTCCTTGCTTGGACTCTCCAAAAATGTGAAAAAGCTACAAAAGGCCAAAAACCTTCAGAGAGTGAAAGACTAAGAAACCGGTTTCACAGATAACAGCCCCTTGATTGAAGGCAGAGTGACTCAATCCAAGCAAGATTGACTGGAAAACAACATGAAAGTCCCCTCCCCCAGAAAACAAGTCAAAAAACAAAAGGAAAATAACCACAGGGTCCCCATAAAATTTTAAATCTGCAAAATCAGGGGAAATCAATATATTAATCTCCTTATAATATCCTTAAATATGTATATCTCATAGATACAAGTTTTTTCCTCTTATTTTCTTTCTATTTTTGACTCATTTTCATATTTCTTGTTTTTTTTTTTAATTTTTTAAACTAATTAACATTACAACTAGAGGCTTAATACAACGCTAAACTGGAAGGTCTTAGCATTGTTTCAGGAAGACTTGAAATAAACTTCCTCACCCACAAG
>CM053607.1:127423469-127441528 GCA_028646535.1 Procyon lotor | reverse complement strand
TGACTAGGTTCTTTTATTGCTTGTCATTTACTTTGGGCGGTCTATATGTTTGTTTGTGTTTGTTTTCAAATCTTATAAAATTATTATAGGGGCCCATTCTGGCTGGGATTTCTTCTTTTTCTCTTTCTCTCTATCTTTTTTTTTTATCATTATTCTTTTTTTTTTTTTTTTTGGTAGTGAATCCCAATTGCTCCAAAACCTTCCAGGGTGCACCCTGCTTGGATCATGGACAATATATCCAGTTATACACCATTTCATCCAATTCTCATCAAAATGACTAGGAGGAAGAACACACAATAGAGGAAAAATCCAGAGATTGCACCCTCTCCCTCAGAACTATTGGGCATGGACATAAACAGCATATCACAAACGGAATTCAGGCTGACAATTATCCAGGCAATGGCTGGGATGGAGAAAAACAAATGACCATGTAGAATACCCAAGAGCAGAAATTAGAACCACTATAGCAGATGTAAAAAAAAATGAGATCAGTGAGATCTAAACCTATGAAATAGTCTAACAGCTAGCTTTACAGAGACAGAGGATAGAATTAGTGATCTAGAGGATAAAATGGTTGAGAAGAATGGTTAGGAGGAGAGCTGGAGCAAACTTCTCAGGAATCATGAGAAGAGACTTAGGGAAATAAATGACGCCATGAAACACACCAACTTCAGAATTATTGGAAACCCGGGGGGGGGGGGCGGTAGAGAAAGACAGAAGACTAGAAGATATAACTGACAAAATTCTGAATGAAAATTTCTCCAATCTGGGGAATGGAACAAGTGTTCATGTCCTAGAGGCGGAAAGGACACCCACCATGATTAATGAGTCTAGAGAGACAGCCAGACACATAATTGTAAAATTTGGAAATTATACTTTTACTTTATTTCATTTTAAAGATTTTATTTATTTATTTGAGAGAGAGAGAGAGAGAGATCAGAAGTAGGCAGAGAGGCAGGCAGAGATATTGGGGGAAGCAGGCTCCCTGCCGAATGAAGAGTCCAATGTGGGGCTCAATCCCAGGACATTGAGATCATGACCTGAGCCTAAGGCAGAGGCTGTTACTGAGAACGGCATGTTAAGATTTCCTACTATTAATGTACTCATATGAATATGACTCTTTATTTTGATTGACAGTTGGCTTATGTAGTTGGCTCCTACTATATTGGGGGAATAATTGTTTACAATTGTTGGATCTTCTTGGAGGATCGACTCTTTAAATGTCACTCCTAAAATGATTCCTTAAAAACACACTGAGCCACCCAGGCACCCCCAAATTATAATTTTAAACAAGAGGTCTTGAGGTCAGCTAGGGAGAAGAGATTCCTTACATACAGAGGAGGATCCATTAGAATAACGTCAGACATGTCTACAGAAACGTGACAAGCCAAAAATGGCTGGAATGATATATTCAGGCACTAAACAAAAAGAACATGCACCCAAGAACACATTATCTCACATGGGTACATTCAAAATGGGTGGAGAGATAAAGAGCTCCAAAGACCAGAAAAGATTAAGAGTAGGTGAACAACAAGCAGTCACTACAAAAATATTAAATGGTTTCTATAAGCAGAAAGAACTCATGAGTGACAGAACAGAAATTTAGAAACTATAGAAGCAAGGACTACACAGGCAACATGATGAAAATAAACACTTGTTTTTCAATAATCATTCTCAACGTGAATGGCCTAAACCCTCCCATAAAATGGCACAGGGTTGCAGGATGGATAAAACGGCAGGACTTGTCCATATGCTGTCTACAAGAGACACATTTGGAAATAAAAGATACATTCAGTCTGAAAGAAAAAGAATGAAGAACCATCTTGCAAGCCAATGGGCCTCAAAAGAAAGCTGGGATAGTGATTCTCACATCATATAAATTAGATTTTAATCGAAGACTGTAGTTAGAGATATAGAGAGACACTACATCATTTTTAAAGAGTCTATCCTCCAAGAAGATCCAACAATTGTAAACATTTATTCCCCCAATATAGGAGCAGCCAACTACATAAGCCAACTGTTAATCAAAATAAAGAGTCATATTCATATGAATACATTAATAATAGTGGATCTTAACACGCCACACTCAGTAACAGATACATCATCTAAACAGAAAATCAATAACCAAAAGCTTTGAACAGCACATTGGGTCAGATGGACCTCATAGATATATACAGAACATTCCACCCTAAAACAATGGATTACTCATTCTTCTTGAGTGCACATGGAACTTTCTCCAGAATAGAACACACATTGGGTCACAAATCAGGACTCAATTGCTACCAAAAGATTGAGATGATGCCCTGCACATTCTCAGTAATCAATGCTATGAAACTGGAACTCAACCAGAAGAAAAAGTTTGAAAGGAATTCAAACACTTGGAGGCTAAAGACCAACCTACTCAAGAATGCTGAGATCAACCAGGAAATCAAAGATGAAGTTAAATAATTCATGGAGACCAATGAGAAAGAAGACACATTGATACAAAACCTATGGGACACAGCAAAGGCAGTCCCAAGGGGGAAATATATAGCCATCCAAGCCTCACTCAAAAAAATTGAAAAATTTCAAATACACCAGCTCTCTTTACACCATAAAGGACTGGAAAATCAACAACAAATTAAGACAACCCCACGCACAAGGAGGGAAATAATTAAGATTAGAGCAGAGATCAACGAGTTAGAAACTAGAGAAACAGTAGAATGTATCAATGAATCCAGAAGTTAGTTTTTTGAAATAATGAATAAGATTAATAAGCCACTGGCCAAACTAATCCAAAAGAAAAGAGAAAGGGCCCTAAATAAAAATTACGAATGAAAGGAGAGAGATCACGAATAATCCAAAGGAAATAGAAACAATCATCAAAAAGTATTATCAACAGCTATATGCCAATGAGTTAAACAACCTTGAATAAATGGATGCATTTCTGGAAACCAATAGTCTTCCAAGACTGAAACAGAAAGAAATTGACAACCTGAATCGACGAATATCTAGAATCAAGATTGAAGAAATGATCGAAAATCTTCCAAAAAACAAGTGTCCAGGACTTGATGGATCCCATAGAGATTTCTACCAAGGATCTAAGTAATAAATAATACCTATTCTCTTGAAAATGTTTCAGAAAATAGAAACAGAATGAAAATTTCCAGACTCTTTCTATGAAGGCAGCATTATTCTGATCCCCAATCCAGACAAAGACCCTACCAAAAAAGATAATTTCATACTAATATCCCTGATAAATATGGATGCCAAGATTCTCCACAAGATATTAGCTAATAGGATACAGCAGCACATTAAAAAGATGATTCACCATGACAGGGTGGGATTTAGCCCTGGGATGCAAGGGTGGTTCAACATTCGCAAATCAATTACTGTGATAGAACAAATCGATAAGAGAAGAGAGAAGAACCACATGGTTCTCTCAATTGACAAAATTCAGACCCATTCCTGATTAAAACTCTTAAAGTATAAGGATAGAAGGAACATTCCTAAACATCATAAAATCTATCTATGAACACCCAACAGCAAATATGATTCTCAATTGGGAAAATCTGACAGCTTTCCCTTTCTGATCAGGAAGACAGCAAGGATGCCCACTCTCACCACTCTTGTTCAACATAGTGCTAGAAGTCCAACGTCAAATTGGTGATGAAGAAATCAATCCTTCTCTCTCCGCAGATGACATAATACTTTATATGGAGAACCCAAAATAATCCAGCCCCAAACTATTAGAACTCATACAGCAATTCAGTAAAGGATACAAAATCAATGCACGGAAATCAGTTGTTTTCCTATACACTAACAATGAAAATATGGAAAGGGGAATTAGAGAATAGATTTTATTTACTGTAGCACCAAGAATCATAAGATACCTGGGAATAAACCATACAAATGGAAAAAGGATCTGTACTCGAGAAACCACAGAACGCTCATGAAAGAAATTGAAGAAGACACGAAAAGGTGGAAAAGCATTCCTTACTCATGGATTAGAAGAATAAACATTGTTATAATTTCCATACTGCCCAGAGCAATCTATGTTTTCAATGTCATCCCGATGATGACTGGAAGGGCTGGAAAAAACAATCCTAAATTTTGTATGGAACCAGAAAAGACCGAATTGCAAAGAAAATTTTGAAAAAGAAAAACAAAGCTGGGGGCATCACATTGCCTGACTTCAAGCTTTACTACAAAGCTGTGATCACCAAGACAGAATGGTACTGGCAGTGGAACAGAATGGAGAGACCAGGTATGGACCTGCAACTTTATGGTCAAATAATCTCTGACAAAACAGGAAAAAATATCCAGTGGAAAATAGACAGTCTCTTCAATAAGTGGCGCTGGGAAAATTGAACAGCTAAATGTACAAGAATGAAACTTGACCATTCTCTTACACCATACATGAAGATAAACTAGAAATGGATAAAAGACCTCAACTTGAGGCAGGACTCTATCAAAACACTAGAGGAGAACATAAGCAGTAACCTCTTCAACATCGGCCACAGCAACTTCTTTCAGGACATGTCTCCAAAGGTAAAGGTTGAAAGTGCAAATGAACTTTTGGGACTTCATCAAGATAAAAACTTCTGCACACTGGGGCGCCTGGGTGGCTCAGTCGTTAAGCGTCTGCCTTTGGCCCAGGTCATGATCCCAGCGTCCTGGGATCGAGCCCCGCATCGGGCTCTCTGCTCAGCGGGGAGCCTGCTTCTCCAGCTCTCATTCCCTCTGCTTGTGTTCCCTCTCTTGCTGTGTTTCTCTCTGTCAAATAAATAAAATCTTTAAAAAAAAAAAAAAAAACTTCTGCACAGTAAAGGAAACAGTCAAGAAGACAAATAGACAACCCACAGAATGGTAGAAGATATTCAGAATGGTAGAAGATATTCGCAAATGACACTACAGACAAAGGTCGAATATCAAAGACCAGAAAGAACGCTTCAAACTCAACCCTCACAGAACAGATAATCGCATCAAAAATGGGCAGAAGACATTCACAGGCACTTCTCCAAAGAAGACATACAAATGACTGACAGACACATGAAAAATGTTCATCATCTTTATCCATTAGGGAGATTCAAATCAAAACCACACTGAGATACCACCTTCTACCATTTAGAATGGTCAAAATCAATAAGACAGTAAACAATAAATGTTGGAGAGGATATGGAGAAAGGGGAACCCTTTTCTACTGTTGGTGGGAATGGAAGTTGTTGAAGCCTCTTTGGAAGACAGTGTGGATATTCCTGAAGAAATTAAAAATAAAGCTACCCTATGACCCCACAATTGCATTACTGGGTATTTACCCCAAAGACACAGATGAAGTACAAAGAAGCGCACCATGCAACCCAATGTTCATAGCAGCAATGGCCACAATTGCCAAATTGTGGAAAGAACCAAGATGCCCTTCAACAGATGAATGGATAAAGAAGATATGGTACATATATACAATGGAATATAATGCCGCCATCAGAAAGAATGAATACCCAACATTTGTGTCAACATGGTCGGGACTGGAAGAGATTATGTGGAGTGAAATAAGTCTAGCGGAGAGAGTCAATTATCTTATGGTTTCACTTAATTGTGGAGCATAAGGAAACATATGGAAGGCATTGTGAGAAGGAAAGGAAAGAGGAATGGGGGAAATCGGAGATGGTAATGAACTATGAGATACTGTGGACTCTAAGCAACAAAGTGAGGGTTTTGGAGGGATGGGGATGGGGTGTTAGGTGAGCCTCATTTTGATTATTGAGGTGAGCAGGTATTGCATGGCACAGTGAGTGTGGTGCATGAACAATTTATCTTGTAGCACTGAAAAAATAAAATAAACATATTTTGGGAAAAATAGAATAAATAAAATAAAGGATAAATAAAAATAAATATGTACAAATAATAATAAACGTTATGTACAGGATAATTTCCTGAAACTTTGAGATGCATGACATCTCATCATTTATAAGTCATTATTTTATTTTACGTTCCCCCACATCCCATTATTTTTAAATAAATTTTTAACAATTTCTGAACTCTTTCAATTTACTTCACCCTTTGTATTACTGTCTTAGTTCATGACTTCCATAATTTCTTTTATTTTAGTTTTAAGTAATCTCTCACCAAACATGGGGCTTGAACTCACAACCCCAGGATTAAGAGTTGCAGCCTCTAAAGACTGACCCTGCTAGGCATCCTGTCTCCCATAATTTCTTAATTATCAAAAATTTCTTATGAATTAATTCATTAAAACGCTCTAAACTGGAGATATAATATTGTCACTCTGATAATTACACTTCTTTGGAAGAATTTGCTAGTAGAATTTAGCCCAACTCCATGAAATTCCCTTAGAAGCATTTGTATCTTCTCTTAGCTAGAGACCAATAGATTTATCTCTAGATAAGAGACCTCTCTCATCTAGACTAATAGATGTATTAATTTTTTTCATTCAGGAAACATTTTATTGAGTAGAGGCAATGTGACAGTCATTATGCTAGATTAGGAGGGTAAGACATGAATTATCCCTGTGTAAAATACTATTAAGTACATTAAAAAGACAAACATATAAATAACTAAAAAATCATGTAGAGATTCAGGATTAGCATTTTATTGACTATGTTGGGCTCCCAAAGTGTTTCACTTAAGACATTCAAGAAAGTGAAATGTGTCTGCAGGGTGTTGTTCTCAAATAAGGTTTGGAATAGTGATCTGCCTTTAATATAATCCTCCCCAGAACCCTAACTCTATATCCTTCCTTGTGTTGTCTTTCCCCAGAGTACTTAATCCCATCTAATATAGTGCATATTCCCTTTCTCTCCCATGGGGATATAGAGATAATATGGGAGCAGGAACCTCTGTCAATCTTACTGCTACAACTCTAGTTCTTAGAACATGAGTGAATATATTAGTAAAGGTCACAAAACTTAAAATTTATTAACCCCCAAACATGAAAATACTATAGTCACTGAGTTTCCATTAGCCTCTCTGATAATCCAAACTACAGGGTCATGTTGCATCATACAGACCACCAACAGCACAATGCTATTGAATATAAAATAAGAACTTTCTTTAAGAGAAGCATTCAAGTATTTCAGGATTCCATAAAGATGAGTGTTTCATTTCACTCAGTGTGTACCAAGTATTTATTTATGGAATATATAAATAGAGATAGAAGTATTTAATAACTTCAAATTTATGAATGCTTCTGTACTATCCAGAGAGCAGAAAAAGCCATATTTTTTTTTCTTTTTCCTTTCTTTCTTTTTCTTCTTTCTTACTATGAGGCAAGGTTGGCAAATTTAGTTCAATAACTAAAAATTCATATGGATTAGTTCATGTCATTGATGAATCATGTGGATTTTGATGCTAGGAAGGAGATTTTCTCAGTCAATAGAATATGTTTTTCCTAAACAGAAAGTAGTGCATTCAGAGTTTGGAGATGATTGTGCTGAAGATGCCATGTATTTAATATAAATTATCAAGCAATGCCTGAAATTTAGAGAAGAATATCAGATCAGCATAGCATTAATCCTACTCAGCACAGAATGAGAAATCATAAAATATCTCTCACCAGACATTGACTACATGTGTGACATTGAAAACTCCCAAGGCATTTTTTGACATTGTGTAATAATGTCTGCCACTAGGAGGGGGGCAAGATGGCAGAGAGGTAGGACACCTTGTTGCAACCTGTCCCCAAAAGTGAGCTAGATATCTGCCAGACCACGCTGAACAACCATGAAATCAACCAGAGGAGCAAGACTTTTCACTTCTGGATCTCTACTGGAGCAGAAGACAGCAGCAGAGAGGTAAAGCAAAGCAGGAACACTCAAAATGGTAACTGAGGATAAACAAAAGGGAAAGGGAGCCACCAGAAGTGGTGCAAGGAAGTAATACCCCAAAGGAAAGCGCCAGGCAGTTGCTGAGTAGAAATAACTTAGACCCCAATTAAAAACACTTAAAAAGAACATAAGGTTCTGAGGAGCAGCCAGTGGAAGAGGGTGGTCTTAAGCTTGGGCCCTGGCCCAGGCTCCCAGGAAGGATGCCACTGGCCCCAAAGAGAGAACAGTGGGGGGCGGGGTCCCGCTTCCCCCACCATTTTGTGGGTGGGTGCACCCACTCCTGAAAGCTCCTTAGAGAGTCTGCTGTGGTCCTGGAGCTGACAGCTTTTCTCCCTGTACAGTGCTCTCTAGACGGTGCACCACAGAAGGCAAGAACTGCCCGGCTGGTGCAGTAATATTAGCAAAAATCTGGCCACACCCCACCAGAGCCTGGAGCCCTTAGTGCAGGAGAGCGCATGCTAGGAGCCACCAAACTAGTGAGAGTCTCCCAGAGCCAGAGCCGCCAAACTGCTCAGTGCCCCACCACCTGGGAAAAGGCAGCTGTGCTGGGAGATTTGCGGAGGGGAATGTTCCTTCTGGTCCAACCAGAGGGGAGCAATCTGCGCTTCTCTCTGAGAGGGAGGTCTGGTACTGACAGACAGATCCATCCCTCAGACTCTCTGAAAAGAAGAAAAAGCTACAAAATGCCAAAAGCCTTCAGAGAGCTAAAGACTGAAAAAACCAGGTTCCACAGAGTTCTGCCCCTTGACTGGGGGGCTAGGTGACTCAACCCAAGCAAGATTGACTGGAAAACAACTGGCCAGTCCCCTCCCCCAGAAGACAAGTCAAAAGAAAAACAAAAAACAAAAACAAGAAGAGTATAACCACAAAACCATTATAAGACTCTTAAAGCCCCAACATTAGGGGAAATCAATATATTAAGTGCCTGAAATACCCTAAAACCTGTATATTTCATAGACACAAGTATTTTTTTCCTCTATTCACTTTTTTTTCAATTTTTATTCACTTGTTTTCACATTTCTTGGTTTGATTTTGTTTTTTGTTTTTATTTTTTTAAACTACTTAACATTATATCTAGAGGCTTAATTGCTGCCTACTGAGGGCACAAGGGAGAAGAATGAGGCACAAAAAAGTCAGCTGCAAGAGAAAGGGAGCAGTGGACAACAGTAGAAAAGACTGTCACCCCGAATGACTCCTTCATCTCATATTTATTAGAAGGTAGTTAACAACCAACAGAAAAGCCAGGTTAGGGCATACATTGACCATGAGTCTTGTAGATAAGAAAGAAGAAAGGCAAAATATGTCTGGTCACATAGTGCATGACCTATAATGAGCAAACCCAAATAAGAAGGTCATCTAACTAACTGCAGGTGCTCTCTGGGGAAGGGGAGATAAAGGAAAAATGAAGCAGGCAGCGATCTGCCCTGAGCAAGCCAGGCATCCCCAGCTGCTCGGGATTAAGGACATATATCGTCCTCTCCCCCAGAGGCTCATTGCCAGTACATGTTTTTCTTAAGTCTATATGTAAGCATGCTAGGTAACTAATATAATTTCTCATATGTTACATTTTAAGAAGTACATTGTTCTGAGGGGAAGTCACACTTAATCGAACGATAAACTCAGGAAGACCTGAAATATTCTTCCTCACACACGAGGAGCTATAACCAACCTCCCAATTTACCCTTCTGTCAGAGTTTGTACCCATTTGCTATTGTTTTGGTATTACAAAAAAATCTCATTACTGAGGTTCATTCTAACTAGGTTATTTTATTTCTTCTCATCTTGTTGGTCTATATGTTTGTTCGTATTGGAATACATACTTTACAAATCTTATTGTTGGGGCCCATTCTGGCTGAAATCAACCCTTTTTTCTGTTTCTCTCTATCTTTTTTACCCTTATTCTTTCTTTTTGGTGGTGAATCCCAATTGCTCCTAAACCTTCCAGAGAGCACCCTGCCTGGTTAGTGGGCGAAATATCCAACCATACATCCTCCCCTCCACCTCCCATCAAAATGATTAGGAGGAGGAACACCCAACAGAGAAAGAACCCAGAGACTGTGCCCTCTCCCTCAGAACTATAAGACATGGACATTAACAGTATGTCAGAAAGGGAATTCAGGCTGACAATTATCCAGGCAATGGCTAGGATCAATGACAATATAGAATCTCTAAGGGCAGAAATAAAATCCAGTATAGCCGATGTAAGAAGTGCTATCAATGAGATCCAATCCAATCTAAATAGTTTAACAGCTCGAGTTATGGAGACAGGGGATAGAATTAGTGATCTAGAGGATAAAATGATAGAGAGGAAAGGTCAGGAAGACAGCTGGAGCAAACTGCTCAGGAGTCATCAGAAGAGACTTAGGGAAATAAATGACACCATGAAATGTTCCAATGTCAGAATTATTGGAATCCCAGAGGGGTGAAGAAAAACAGAAGACTAGAAGATATAGCTGACCAAATTCTGAATGAAAACTTCCCCAGTCTGGGGAATGGAACAAGGGTACGTGTCCTAGAGGCAGAAAGGACACCTGCCAAGATCAATGAGTCTAGATATACAGCGAGACATATCATAGTAAAATTTGCAAATTATAATTTTAGACAAGTGGTCCTGAGAGCAGCTAGGGGGAAGAGATCACTTACATATGGAGGAAGACCCAGTAAAATAACGTCAGACTTCTCCACAGAAACCTGGCAGGCCAGAAAGGGCTGGCAAGACATATAAAAAGCACTAAATGAGAAGAACATGCAGCCAAGAATACTTTATCCAGCAAGGCTGACATTCAAAATGGATGGAGATATAAAGACCTTGCAAGATCGGCAAGGATTAAAAGAGTATGTGACCAAGAAACCAACACTCCAGGAAATATTAAAGGGAGGTCTATAAAAGAAGAGAGAACCCATGAGTGACTTAGAACAGAAATTTACAATCAATAGAAACAAGGACTACACAGACAACATGATGTCAATAAACACTTACCTTTCAATAATCACTCTCAATGTGAATGGCCTAAAAGCTCCCATAAAAAGGAACAGGACTGTAGAATGGATAAAATGGCAGGACCTGTCCATATGCTTTCTACAAGAGACACATTTGGAACCAAAAGATACATCCAGACTGAAAGTGAAAGGATGGAGAATCATCTTTCATGCCAATGGGCCTCAAAAGAAAGCTGGGGTTGCAATTCTCCTAAGAGATAAAATAGATTTTCAGCTAAAGACTGTAGTCACAGATACAGAAGGACACTACACATTCTGAAAGGGTCTATCCTCTAAGAAGATCTAACAATTGTAAATATGTATGCCCCCAATATAGGAGCAGCCAACTACACAAGCCAACTGTTAATCAAAATAAAGAGTCACATCGATAGGAATACAATCATATTACGAGATCTTAACACACCACTCTCAGTAGCAGAGAGATCATCTAAACAGAAAATCAAATAGGAAACAAGAGCTTTGAATGACACATTGGACCAGATGGACCTCATAGATACATACAGAACATTCCACCTTAAAAAAAAGAATACTCATTTTTCGCAAGTGCACACTGAACTTTCTCCAGAATAGACCACATACTGGGCCACAAATCAGGACTCAACCAATATCAAAGATTGAGATGATTCCCTATATTATCTCAGACCACAGTGCTCTGAAACTGGAACTCGACCACAAGAAGAAGTTTGGAAAGAATTCAAACACTTGGAGGCTAAAGACCAACCTGCTAAAGAATGCTGAGATCAACCTGAAAATCAAAGATCTTAAGCAATTCATGGAAACCAATGAGAATGAAATCACATCGATGCAAAACCTATGGGACATAGCAAAGGCAGTCCTAAGGGGGAAATACATAGCCATCCATGCCTCACTCAAAAAAATTGAAAAATCTCAAACACACCAGCTCTCCTTACACCTCAAAGAACTGGAAAGCCAACAAGAAAGGAAGCCAACCCCACGCACAAGAAGGGAAATAATCGGGATCAGAGCAGAGATCAACGAGTTAGAAACTAGAGAAACAATAGAACGCATCAACGAATCCAGAAGTTGGTTCTTTGAAAGAATCAAAAAGATTGATAAGCCACTGGCCAAACTCATCCCAAGGAAAAGAGAGAGGACCCTAATTAACAAAATTATGAATGAAAGGGGAGAGATCATGACTAATCCAAAGGAAATAGAAACAATCATCCACAATTATTATCAACAACTATATGCCAATAAGTTAAACAGCCTAGAAGAAATGAATGCATTCCTGGATACCAATCATCTTCCAAGACTGAAAGAGGAAGAAATTGACAACCTGAATAGAATGATAACTAGTTATGAGATTGAAGCAGTGATCAAAAACCTCCCAAAATACAAGAGTCCAGGACCAGACGGATTCCCTGGGGAATTCTACCAAACTTTCAAGGAAGAAATAATACCTATTCCCCAGAAACTGTTTCAAAAACTAGAAACAGAAGGAAAACTTCCAGACTCATTCTATGATGCCAGCATTACCCTGATCCCCAAACCAGGTAAAGACCCTACCAAAAAGGAGAATTTCAGACCAATATTCCTGATGAATATGGATGGCAAGATTCTCAACAATATCCCAGCTAATAGGATCCAACAGCACATTAAAATTGTTATTCATCATGACCAAGTCTGATTTATCCCTGGGATGCAAGGGGAGTTCAACATTCACAAATCAATCCATGTGATAGAACAGATCAATAAGAGAAGAGAGAAGAACCACATGGTCCTCTCAATGGATGCAGAAAAAGCGTTTGATAAAATTCATTATCCATCCCTGACCAAAACTCTTTAAAGTATAGGGATAGAAGGAACATTCCTCAACATCATCAAGTCTATCTATGAAAAGCCCACTGCAAATATCATTCTCAATGGGGAAAATCTGACAGCCTTCCCGTTGAGATCAGAAACACAACAAAGATGCCCACTCTCACCACTCTTGTTCAACATAGTGCTAGAAGTCCGAGCAACAGCAATCAGATAACAAAAAGAAATAAAAGTTATTCAAATTGGCATTGAAGAAGTCAAGCTTTCTCTCTTCGCAGATGACATGTTACTCTATATGGAAAACCCAAAAGACCCCACCCCAAACTCCTAGAACTCATACAGCAATTCAATAATGTGGCAGGATACAAAATCAATGCACAGAAATCGAGTTGCTTTCCTATACACTAACAATGAAATTGTGGAAATAGAAATTAGGGAATGTATTCCATTTAATACAGCACCAAAAACCATAAGATATCTGGGAATAAACCTAACCAAAGAGGTGAATAATCTGTACTTGAAGAACTACAGAATGCTCATAAAAGAAATTGAAGAAGACACAAAAAGGTGGAAAAACATTCCATGTTCCTGGATTAGAAGAATAAACATTTTTAAATGTCTATACTGCCCAGAGCAATGTATACTTTCAATGCCATCCCGATCATGGACCCGCAACTCTATGGTCAAAAATCTTTGGCAAAGCAGGGAAAAATATCCATTGGAAAAAGACAGTCTCTTCAATAAATGGTGCTGGGAAAATTGGTCATCTCTATGTAGAAGAAAGAAACTTGACCATTCTCTTACACCATACACGAAGATAAACTCAAATTGGATAAAGGATCTCAACGTGAGGCAGGAATCTATCAAAATCCTAGAGGAGAACATAGGCAGTAACCTCTTCGACATCAGCCACAGCAACTTCTTTCAGGACATGTCTCCAAAAACAAAGGAAACAAAAGCGAAATTGAACTTTTGGGACTTCATCAAGATAAAAAGCTTCTGCACAGCAAAGGAAACAGTCAACAAAACAGGCAACCCACAAAATGGGAGAAGATATTCACAAATGACACCACAGATCAAGGTCTGATATCTAAGATCTATAAAGAACACCTCAAACTCAACACTCACAAAACCGCTAATTACATCAAAAATGGGCAGAAGACATGAACAGACACTTCTCCAAAGAAGACATACAAATGGCTAACAGACACATGAAAAAATGTTCTTCATCTTTAGCCATCAGGAAAATTCAAATCAAAACCACACTGAGATACGACCTTACACCAGTCAGAATGGCCAAATTCAACAGGACAGTAAACAACCAATGTTGGAGAGGGTGTGGAGAAAGGGGCACCCTCCTGGACTGCTGTTGGGATTGCAAGCTGGTGCAGCCACTTTGGAAAACAGTGGGGAGATTCCTCCAGAAATTAAAAATAGAGCTACCTTTTGACCCCGCCATCGCACTACTGGGTATTTACCCCAAAGAAGCAGATGCATTACTAAGAAGGGCCACATGGACCCCAATGTTCATAGCAGCAATGATCACAATTGCCAAACTGTGGAAGGAACCAAGATGCCCTTCAACAGTGGAATGGATAAAGAAGATATGGTCCATATATACAATGGAATATTATGCTTCCATTAGAACGGACGAATATCCAACTTTTGTATCAACATGGATGGGACTGGAAGAGATTATGCGGAGTGAAATAAGTCAAGCAGAGAGAACCAATTATCTTATGGTCTCACTTAAGTGGTGAATTTAAAGAAAAACATGGAAGGCATTGTGAGAAGGAAGGGAGGGGTGTATGGGGGGCAACCAGAGGGGGAGATGAACCATGAGAGACTGTGGACTATGAGCAACAAACTGAGGGTTTTGTAGGGGAGGGGTTGGGGGTTGGGCGAACCTGGTATTGGGCATTGAGGAGGGCACGTATTGCATGGAGCAGTGGGTGTGGTGCATGAACAATAAATCTTGTAACACTGAAAAAATAAAATAAACATATTTGGGGAAAAAATAATGTCTGCCACTTACAGATGCATATAAGATATACAACTCTCTCTCTCCCAAGGTCCAAAAATAAAATCAAAGTGATAGACCTAGAAGGCAGACAAAACACATTAATATATCACTGAGACTAACATCCATGACTCATAGTGATGATTATCTCTGACCACACAACTGGAGTCAACACACTAGTTTATGGATCCTGTTTGGGGAAAGATCAGACCAAGTGTGGGCACTGTGTAAAAGGCAGATTGTAGAAAGACAACTCTGGAGACATCAATTTCAAAATTATACACAACGTTATGTTGAAAAAGTATGTGGCACCTTTTTGGCTTAAGTGTCTGCTTTCAGCTTTGGTCATGATCATGGGGTCCTAGGTTCAATGCCTGAATCTGGCTCCCTGCTCGGTGAGAAGCCTGCTTCTCCCTCTCCCAATCCCCCTGCTTGTATTCTCTCTTTCATTGTGTCTCTCTCTGTCAAATAAATAAATAAAATCTTAAACAACATATAAAAAATAAATAAATAAATTGCCTTTGATATCCCCTATATACATTTACTTTTAATGAACAATAAATCTTGTAACACTGAAAACATAAAATAAACATATTTAGGGAAAAAATTAAAAAAAAAACTAATATAAAGCTATTATCAGGAGTAATACTCTGTCTCGAGCCAAGAGAATTCAGCTGCGATTTTTGAATAACGTAAGTATAAATTAAAAATAACTAATTTAATGGCATTTGTTTTATGCCTTCAAAAATCTATTTGTATATTCTCAGAGTCATATGTCATTTTGTTTGACAAGAGGTCATTCTATGAGGGTCTGTATGAGTAAAATATTGACATTTTTATTGAATTTTCACCTTGTATGCTCATGAGAAAATAAAACTTTCAAAAAGTTTGGTGTATAATACATTATATATTCTCATAACTATACATTTTTATCTTGTATTTACATATCTCTGTCAGCCTGGCGAACTCTTCTTTGTGGGCTTCCAGGGGACTGACCTCACCCTTGCAAATAGCTTGAATATGCAAGGCTACCACAGATTACCTCCTAGATACAATGGAAAGACTATGCCACCTACTGCTCTATCTTCATTAGACCCACATAGGAAATTTCAATCTGAATAGAAACAGTGGGAGGATAATAAAATAGTAAGAAAAAAAATATATCTCCATAATTTCTCTCTCTGTTTTTATTCAATCTAAATTCATTTGACATCGCTAGGCACTCTATTTGGTAAGAAATTTTAATGAATGGAACTAAGATTTCACTTTGAGGAAATTACAGTACAGGCAGAAAACATACATCCACATACACATTACCTCAAGATTTATACATGGAGATAATCACAGTAAAAACAGAATAATTAAAATTTGTTAAATCAAAATACATCAAGCTCTACATTTCCTGGAGCACAGTATTCTTAATTATTAAAAGACTCTTTCAGTCGAATAGTATAAACAAACGTCGAAACAGTAAAATATATATATAAAATTATATATAGATATAGATATAAATATATGATATTTAGTGAATTTACTACTTTATCTAAAATTTTAATCAAATACATATAAATTTCGAAGTCCTGAGTTAAACTGATGGAATATAAAATAAAATGAACTCTTATCAAGGAATTCAAGTACAATAAATCATTATTTATTGGATTATTTGATTGATACATTATTCACAATTTAGTGATAATGTATGTGTATAGTACAATGAAAATTCAAATATAGTTCAAGTATTAAGTATAAGAGTGAAGTCAAGGAGGGATTCATAGAAAAGATTACACCTAAAAAGTATTTCTCTGTTGTCAATCATTAAAGATCTCTTCTTTTTTTAAGCGTGATTAGTCTAGTAATTCTTATTTCTCAAATCACAATTTGGAGATTAAAAAATCCCAACAATTGAATATAAATATATATTTATATATATATCATAATTCTACTATCTTAGACAGTCTATGTTGCTTAATTATTTCTCATGCTGATGTTAATTCAAAAATAAATAATTCGCTGTGGGTTTTTCATAGATGGCCTTGATGATGTTGAGGAATGTACCCTCTATGCCTACGCTCTGAAGAGTTTTGATCAAGAAGGGATGCTGTCCTTTGTCAAATGATTTTTCAGCATCAACTGGGACTATCATATGGTTCTTGTTCTTTCTTTTATTAATGTATTGATCACATTGATTGATTTGCAGATGTTGAAGGTTGGTTCAACAGCAAATATCATTCTTAATGGGGAAAAGTTCTCAGCATTTCCCCTGAGATCGGGAACACAGCAGGGATGCCCACTATCTCCACTGCTATTCAACATAGTACTAGAAGTCCTAGCCTCAGCAATCAGACAACAACAAAATAAAAATCAAAGGAATCCAAATTGGAAAAGAAGAAGTCAAACTCTCACTCTTCTCAGATGATAGGATACTTTATGTGGAAAATCCAAGCAACTCCACTAAAAGACTGCTAGAACTAATCCAGGAATTCAGTCAAGTGTCAGGATATAAAATTAAGGCACAGAAATCAGTTGCATTTCTATACACCAACAGCAAAACAGAAGAAAGAGAAATTAAGGAGTCGATCCCATTTACCATTGCACCCAAAACCATAAGATACCTAGGAATAAACCTAACCAAAGAGGCAAAGAATCTGGACTCAGAAGACTACAAAGTGCTCATGAAAGAAATTGAGGAAGACACCAAGAAATGGAAAAACGTTCCATGCTCATGGATTGGAAGAACAAATAATGTGAAAATGTCTATTCTACCTAAAGCAATCTACACATTTAATGCAATCCCTATAAAAATACCACCAATTTATTTCAAAGAAACGGAACAAGTCATCCTAAAATTTATATGGAACCAGAAAAGACCACGAATAGCCAGAGAAACGTTCAAAAAGAAAACCAAAATCAGTGGCATCACCATTTCTGACTTCAAATTCTATTACAAAGCTATAATAACTAAGACAGTGTGGTACTGGAACAAAAACAGACATACGATCAATGGAACAGAATAGAAAACCCAGAAATGGATCCCCAACTCTATGGTCAACTCATCTTCAACAAGGCAGGAAAGAATATCCA
Organism: Procyon lotor; assembly: GCA_028646535.1. NCBI lineage: Eukaryota > Metazoa > Chordata > Mammalia > Carnivora > Procyonidae > Procyon > Procyon lotor. The sequence goes on along the minus strand of CM053607.1, from coordinate 127,423,825 downwards.
GTGGAAAAAAGACAGTCTCTTCAACAAATGGTGTTGGGAAAACTGGACAGTCACATGCAGAAAAATGAAACTGGACCATTTCCTTACACCGCACACAAAATAGACTCAAAATGGATCAAAGACCTCAATGTAAGACAGGACTCCATCAAAATCCTGGAGGAGAACACAGGCAGCAATCTCTTCGACCTAAGCCACAGCAACTTCTTCCTAGAAACATCTCCAAAGGCAAGGGAAGCAAGAGCAAAAATGAAGTATTGGGACTTCATCAAGATCAAAAGCTTTTGCACAGCAAAGGAAACAGTCAACAAAACCAAAAGACAACTGACAGAATGGGAGAAGATATTCACAAATGACAT
>CM053607.1:127405183-127422969 GCA_028646535.1 Procyon lotor | reverse complement strand
AGCCACAGCAACTTCTTCCTAGAAACATCTCCAAAGGCAAGGGAAGCAAGAGCAAAAATGAAGTATTGGGACTTCATCAAGATCAAAAGCTTTTGCACAGCAAAGGAAACAGTCAACAAAACCAAAAGACAACTGACAGAATGGGAGAAGATATTCACAAATGACATATCAGATAAAGGGCTAGTATCCAAAATCTATAAAGAACTTCTCAAACTCAACACTCAAAGAACAAATAATCCAATTAAGAAATGGGCAGAAGATATGAACAGATATTTCTGCAAAGAGGACATCCAAATGACCAACAGACACATGAAAAAGTGCTCAACATCACTCAGCATCAGGGAAATACAAATCAAAACCACACTGAGATACCACCTAACACCAGTAAGAATGGCTAAAATTAGCAAGTCAGGAAATGACAGATGTTGTTCCCTGAGGTTGCGGAGAAAGAGGAACCCTCTTACACTGTTGGTTGGAATGCAAGCTGGTACCGACAGTCTGTAAAACAGTATGGAGTTTCCTCAAAAAGTTGAGAATAGAGCTACCCTATTCCCCAGCAATTGCACTAATGGGTATTTACCCTAAAGATATAAACGTCATGATCTGAAGGGACACGTGCACCCAAATTTTTATAGCAGCAATGTCCACAATAGTGAAACTATGTAAAGAGCCTAGATGTCCATCAACAGATGAATGGATAAAGAAGATGTGGTGTGTGTGCGTGTGTGTATATATACACACATGTGTGTGTAAATATATATATGTATATATACACACATACACACATATGTGTATACACACACACACACACATACATATATACACATACACATGCACACAATGGAACATTATGCAACCATCAAGGGAAATGAAATCTTGCCTTTTGAAATGATGTGGATGGAACTGGAGTGTATTATGTTAAGCAAAGTAAGTCAATAAAAGAAAGGCAATTATCATATGATCTCTCTGCTATAAAAAATGTGAGAGGCAGAGCAGTGTGTTGTGGGGAGTGGGAGAGAAATGAAACAAGATGGGATCAGGAAGGAGACAAACCATAAGAGACTCCTAAACTCTCAAAACAAAAGGAGAGTGGCTTGGGGGTATAGAGGATAGGGATAAAGTGGATGCATTATGGACATTGTGTTGGGTACGTGCTATGTTAAGTGCTGTGAAATGTGTAAGCCTGATGATTCACAGACATGTACCCTGGGGCAAATAATATATTATATGTTAATTTAAAAAAATTAAAAAAATAGATAGGACCTAAACCGAATCTCTTGCAATGATTCAATATCCTCAAACATGATTAGATGATAGTCATATTCCCCCCTTTTTGATATGATATCAAATATCTTTTTCGTGATTTATATTTGGGAGAAAAAAAGACTCAACAGTTATGGTGTTGAGTCCATTTAACTCAAGTAACTTAACTTACCTTAACTCAAGTAACTTAACTTGGAATTCCCTGTTAAGTTACTCGATTTATAAAATCATTTACAGAATATTTTTAACTTGTAATTTTTTCAGATGAAATATAATTGGCATGCAATATGAAACATCATAGTGCCTCATTATTTTTGTACATTATAGAATAATCTCCAAAATTAGTCTAGTTACCATTCGTTACCACACAGTTAATACAATATAACTGACTATACATCCTATGCTGCCCATTGAAATATCCATAACTTATTTGTCTTACAACTGTAATTTTTTTTTGTATTACAACTGTAAATTTGTCTCTTGAATATACTTTACCATGGAGCACCTGGGTGGCTCAGTGGGTTAAAGCCTCTGCTTTCAGCTCAGGTCATGGTCTCGGGGTCCTGGGATTGAGCCCCGCATCAGGCTCTCTGCTCAGTAGGGAGTCTGCTTCCCCTTCTCTCTCTCTGCCTGCCTCTCTGGCTACTTGTGATCTCTCTCTCTCTTTGCAAAATAAATAAATAAACAAATAAATAAATAAAAATATTTAGTCTACTTTTCCTGTTTTGTGGACCCTCATCATTTCCCCCCACACTGGAAACTGACAGTTCATGTCCTTTATCTATGAGTGTGTTTCTGTTTTTTGTTTATTTTCCTGTTTAGTTTTTGTTATTGTTTTTGTTTTAGATTTTATGTTTAAGGCAATCATATAATGTTTGTTTTCTTTGGTCTGACTTATGTCACTTAGTATAATACCACTAAAACCATCTACATTGTAGCAAAAGGAAAGATTTTTGTTTTTAATGACTATGTATATGTTTTTATCCATTCTTTTATCAATGGATACTTTCGTGTCTTGGATATCATAAATAATGTTTTCATGAACATATGAGTACATATATCCTCTTGAACCAGTGTTTTTATTTTCTCAAGATAAATATCCACAGGTGAAATTCCTGGAATGTATGATAATTTTAATTTTAGGAGAAACTTCCATATTGCTTTCATAGTAGTTACACCAAATTTGAAATCCCACCAATAGTGTATGAGGGTTCCCCTGTGTCCACATCCTTGCCATGCTTCTTCTTTTTTTTTGTTGTTGATGATAGTCAATTTTACACGTGTGAGGAGATATCTAATTGTAGTTTTGTTTAGCATTGTGATGATTATTTGTGTTGAGTACCTTCTAATGGTGCCTATGGGCCATTTCTATGTCTTCTTAGAAAAATGTGTGCTCAAGACCTCTGCCAATGTTTTGGTCAGGTTGTTTGCTTTCTATATTTACAAGTAAATTCTTAACATTTTGAATACCAACCCGTTATCAGATGTATAAGTTAATTGATATATATATATATATATATATATATATATATATATATATATGAAATAAAAATTTTAAAATGTTTCCTTTTACTTGGTCGGGTGACTTTTCATTCTGTTGATGGTTTATTTTGTACAGAAATGCAACTGAACTTTATACACCTTGTCCTGCCACTTGATTGAGTTCCTGTATGAGTTCTAACACATTTTAGTAGGAGTCTTGGATTTTCAAAAGAGATTATCATTTTGTTGTCTGAATGCTGTCGCTAGTACATCCAGCACTATGTAGAACAAGAGTGGTGAGAGAGGGCATCCTTGAATCATGTTCCTGATCTCAAAGGGAAGGATGTCAGCTTTTCCCCATTGAGAATGATATTTGCTTTGGGCTTTTCATAGATAGACGTGATGATGTTGAGGAATGTTCCTTTTGTCCCTATACTTTGAAGAGTTTTAATCAGGAATGGATGCTCAGGGGCGCCTGGGTGGCTCAGTCGTTAAGCGTCTGCCTTCGACCCAGGTCAGATCCCAGGGGCCTGGGATCGAGCCCCGCATCGGGCTCCCTGCTCAGCAGGAAGCCTGCTTCTCCCGCTACCATTCCCTCTGCTTGTGTTCCCTCTCTCGCTGTGCTTTTCTCTGTCAAATAAATAAAAAATCTTTAAAAAAAAAAAAAAAAAAGGAATGGATGCTCAATTTTGTCAAATGCTTTCTCTGCCTCAATTGAGAGGACCATGTGGTTCTTCTCTCTTCTCTTATTGATTTGTACTATCACATTGATTGGTTTGTGAATGTTGAATCACACTTGCATCCCAGGGATAAATCCCACCTAATCATGATGAAAAATCTTTTTAATGTGCTGGTGAATCCAATTAGCAAGGATCTTGAGGAGAATCTTGGCATCCATATTCATCAGGGTTATTGGTCTGAAATGCTCCTTTTCAATAGGGTCCCGGACTGGTTGGGGATCAGGGTAATGCTGGCTTCATAGAACAAGACTAGAAGTTTTCCTTCTGTTTCTATTTTTGACACAGCTTCAGGAGAATAGGTATTATTTCTTCCTTGAATGTTTGGTAGAATTCCCCATGGAATCTGTCAGGTCCTGAACTCTACTTTTTGGGAGGTTTTTGAACACTGCTTCAATCTCATTACTAGATATTGGTCTATACAGGTTGTCAATTTCTTCCTGTTGTAGTCTTGGAAGTTTATAGGTTTTCAGGAATGCATCCATTTCTTCTAGATTGTTTAACGTTTTGGCATATAGCTATTGATAATAATTTTTTTAAAGATTTTACTCATTTATTTGACATAGAGAGATCACAAGTAGGCAGAAAGGCAAGCAGAGAGAGGGAGGAAGCAGGCTCCTGCTGACCAGAGAGCCCAATGTGGGGCTCAATCCCACGACCCTGAGATCGTGACCTGGGACTAAGGCAGAGGCTTTAACCCACTGAGCCATCCAGGAGCCCCTATTGATAGTAAAATTTTTGATGGTTGTTTCTATTTCCTTTGGATTAGTCGTGATCTTTCCCCTCCCATTGATAATTTTGTTAATTCTGGATATCTTTCTTTTCTTTAGCCAGTAGCTTATCAATCTGATTGATTCCTTCAAAAAACCAACTTCTAGGGGTGCCAGGGCTGCTCAGTGGGTTAAGCCTCTGCCTTCGGCTCAGGTCATGATCTCAGGGTCTTGGCATCAAGCCCCACATAGGGATCTCTGCTCAGTGGGGAGCCTGCTTCCCTCTGTCCTTCTGCTTGCCTCTGTCCCTACTTGTGATCTCTCTTTCTCTGTGAAATAAATAAATAAAATCTTTTTAAAAATCAACATCTGGATTCATTGATGTATTCCATTGTTTTTCTAGTTTTTCTAGTTCTGCTGTTATCTTGATTATTTCCCTTTTTGTGTGTGGCGTTGGATAAATTTGTTGTTGATTTTCCAGTTCTTTAAGGTGAAATAAGAGCTTGTGAATTTGAGATTTTTCAATTTTTTTGAGTGAGGCTTGGATGGCTATGTATTTCCCCCTTAAGACTTCCTTCTGCTGTGTCCCATAGGTTTTGATCAATGTGTCTTCATTCTCACCAGTCTAAATGAATTGTTTAAGTTCATATTTGATTTCCTGGTTAATCCAAACATTATTGATCAGGTTGTTCATCAGCCTCCAAGTGTTTGAGTTCCTTCCAAACTTCTTCTTGTGATTGATTTCCAGTTTCAAAGCATTGTGGTCTGAGAAGATCCAGGGAATTATCTCAATCTTTTGGCATCAGTTAAGTCCTGATTTGTGACCCAGTTATGGTCTATTTTGGAGAAAGTTCCATGTGCGCTCAAGAAGAATGAGTATTCTGTTGTTTTACGGTGGAATGTTCTGTGTATATCTATGAGGGCCATCTGGTCCAATGTGTCAGTCAAAGCTCTTGTTTCTTTATGGATTTTCTCTTTAGATGATCTGTCTGTTACTGAGAGTAGTGTGTTAGGATCTCGTACTATTAATGCATTCATAGCAATATGACTCTTTATTTTGATTAACAGTTGGTTTTTGTAGTCAACTGCTCCTATATTGGGGGCATAAATGTTTACAATTGTTAGGTCTTCTTAGAGGATAGACTCTTTATGAATAATGTATTATCCTTCTGTATCTTGAACTACAGTCTTTAGCATAAAATCGAATTTATCTGATATGACAGTTGCTACCCCAGCTCTCTATTGAGGCCCTTTGGCATGAAAGATGGCTCTCCATCCTTTCACTTTCAGTCTGGATGTATCTTTAGGTTCCAAATGTATTGCTTTTAGACAGCATTTGGATGGATCCTGTTGTTTTATCCATTCTGCAACCCTGTTCTGTTTTATTTGAGCATTTAGGCTGTTCATGTGGAGAGTGATTATTGAAAGATAAGTGTTTATTGAGATCATGTTGTCTGTGTAGTTCTTGTTTCTATATTTTGTAAATTTCTGGACTAAGTCACTCGTGGTTTCTTTCTACTTTTATTGAAACTCCTTTAATATTTCCTGTAGTGATTGCTTGGTGGTCACATACTCTTTTAATCCTTCTGGTTTTGGAACATCTTTATCTCTTTATCCATTTTGAATGTTATCCATGGTGGTTGAAGTATTGTTGGCTGCATGTTCTTCTTATTTAGTGCTCTGAATAAATCATGCCAGCCCTTTCTGGCTGTGGACAGGTCTGACGTTATTCTGATTGGTCTTCTTTTGTACATAAGCAATCTCTTCCCACTAGCTGCCCTTAGAAACTCTTGTTTAAAATTTTAACTTGCACATTTTTCAATTATGTGTCTGTTTTTGTTTGTTTGTTTGTTTTTTTTTGTTTTTTTTTTAGACTCATTGATCTTCTGGGATGTCCTTTCTGCCTCTAGGACATGAACAGTTTATCTCTTTCCCAGATTGTGGAAATACTCATTTAGATTTTGGTCAACTATATCTTCTAGTCTTCATTCTCTATCCCCCTGGGATTACAATAATCCTGATGTTGGAACGTTTCAGGGCATCATTTATTTCCCTAAGTCTTGTCTCATGATTCCTAAGAAGTTAGTTCCAGCTATCCTCCTGACAATTCTTCTCAACCATCTTGTCCTCTAAATCACTAATTCTATCCTCTGTTTCCATAACTTTAGTTGTTAGAATAATTAAATTAGATTGTATCTCACTGAAAAGGTTTTTAACATCTGAAATAAATAAGAGGTGTTCAAATTGGCAAAGAAGAAGGGACTCTCTCCCTTCACATATGATTGATACTTTACATGGAAAACACAAAAGACTCCACCCCCAAACTACTAGAACTCATACAGGAATTCAATAATGTGGCAGGATACAAAATCAATGCACAGAAATCAGTTGCTTTCCTATACACTAACAATGAAAATATGGAAAGGGAAATTAGAGAATTGATTCCATTTACAATAGAACTAAGAAACATAAGATACCTGAGATTAAACCTAACTAAAGAGTTAAGGGAACTGTACTCATACAACTACAGAACACTCATGAAAGAAATCGAAGAAGACACAATAAGTTGCAAAAGCATTCCATGCTCATGGATTGGAAGAATAAACATTGTTAAAGTGTTTATACTGCCCAGAGCAACTGATACTTTCAATGTCATCCAGATCAAAATTCCACCAGCATTCTTCAAAGGGTCAGAACAAACAATCCTAAATTTTGTATGGAATTAGAAACGACCCTGAATTGCTAAGGAAATGTTGAAAAAGAAAAACAAAGCTGAGGGCATCACGTTGCCTGATTTCAAGCTTTACTACAAATCAGAGATCTCCAAGACAGCATTGTACTGGCACAAAAACAGAACAGACACATAGACCAGTGGAAGACAGTAGAGAGCCCAGATATGGACCCACAACTCTATTGTCAAATAATCTTTGACAAAGGAGAAGGAAATATCCAGTGGAAAAAAGACCATCTCTTCAATAAGTGGTGCTGGGAAATCTGGTAGGTATATGTAGAAGTTGCAACTTGACCATTCTCTTACACCATACATGAAGATAAACTCGAAATGGATAAAAGACCTCAACGTGAGGCTGGAATCTATCAAAATCCTAGAGGAGAACATAGGCAGTAATCTTTTCGACATCACCCACAACAACTTCTTTCATGACATGTCTCCATAGACAAAGGAAACAAAAGCGAAAATGGACTTTTGGGGCTTCATCAAGATAAAAAGCTTCTGCCCAGCAAAAGAAACAGGCAACAAAACAAACAGGCAACCCATGGAATGGGAGAAGATATTCACATATGACACTACAGACAAAGGTCTGATATCTAAGATCTATGAAGAACTTCTCAAACTCAACACTCAAAAAAAAAAAATAATAATCACATCAAAAAATTGAAGAAACCATGAACAGACTCTTCTCCAAAGAAGTCATAGATATGGCTAAGAGACATATGAAAAAATGTTCATCATTAACCATATGGGATATTCAATTAAAAACCCCACTGAAATGCCACTTTGCACCAGTTAGAATGGCCAAAATATACAGGAAAGTAGACAAAAAATGTTGGAGAGGATGTGGAGAAAGGAGAACCCTCCTAAACTGTTGGTGGGAATGCAAGTTGGTGCAGCCACTTTGGAAAACAGTGTGGAGATTCCTCAAAAATTAAAAATAGAGCTCCCCTATGACCCTGCAATTGCACTACTGGGTTTTTACCCCAAATAAGTGGATGCAGTACACAGAAGGGCCACATGTACCCCAATGTTCATAGCAGAATTAGTCACAATCACCAAACCGTGGAAAGAGCCAAGATGCCCTTCAACAGATGAATGGATAAAGAAGATATGGTCCATATATACAATGGAATATTATGCCTCCATCAGAAAGGACAAATATCCAAATTTTGTATCAACATGGACAAGGCTGGAAGAGATTATGCTGAGTGAAATAAGTCACGCTGAGAGAGTCAATTATCATATGGTCTCACTTAAGTGTGGAGCTAGGGCAAAACATGGAGGACATTGTGACAAGGAAATGAAGGGTGAAATGGGGATATTGGAGGGGACATTAACCCCAAGAGACTGTGGACTCTGAACAAAAAACTGAGGGATTTTGAGGGGCTGGGGGTTTGGTCATCCTGGTGGTGTATATTGAGAAGGGCACATACTCCAAGGAGCACTGGAAGTTGTACATGAACAATGAATCTTTTAACATTGAAAAAATAAAATAAATGTACTTGTTAAAAGAATAGAGTATCATGTCATTTGTAAAGAGTTAAAGTTTTACTTCTTTTTTGCTGATTTGAGTTCTTTTTATTACTTTTTGTTGTCATATTTCTGATGCTAGGACTTCTAGTTCTATACTCAACAAGAATAACGAGAGTAGATATGCCTGTTGTTTTCCTGGTCTTAGAGGGAAAACTCTCAGTTTTTCTCCATTAAGATGATATTCTTGGTGGACTTTTCATAGATGGCTTTTATGATGTTGAGGTATGTTCCCACTATCCCATTCTTCAGAGTGTTTTAATCAAGAAAACTGGCTGTATTTTGTCACGTGTTTTATTCTGCGTCTATTGAAGGGATCATATGGTTTTTATCCTTTCTTTTGTTAATGTGGTGCATCACACTAATTAACTTGCAGATGTAGAGCCATCCTTGCAGTTCAGAATAGACCCCAGTTTATTGTGGTGAATAATCCTTTTAATGTCCTGTTGGATCCTATTAGCTAATACCTAACTAAGGATTTTTTCATCCATCTTCATTAAGGATATTAGTCTGTAATTATCCTTTTCTTGGGGGGGGGCTCTTTCTGGTTTTTGGTTCAAGGAAATGCTAGCCTTATAGGACAAGACTGGAAGTTTTCCTTCCATTTCTATTTCTTGAAACAGCTACAGAAGAAAATTTATTAACTCTTCTTTAAATGTTTGGTAGAATCCTGCTGTTAGTGGTTTATTTTAATCAAACAGAAGCATAGTTTGATGCAATGCCACTTGTTTATTTTAGCTTTTGTTGCCATTGCCTGAGGTTATTGGTACAAAAATAATATTATTAAGACTGATGTCAAAGAGCTTACTCCCTATGTTTTCTTTAAGACCTTTATAGTTTTAGTTCTTATATTCAAGTCTTTAATCCATTTTGTATTTATTTTTCTATATAATGCAAAATAGTGGTCTGCATTTATCATTTTGCTTGTAGCTTTCTAATTTTCCTCAACACCAATTATTTGACTTTGTTTTCCCCATTGTATATTTGATTTTCTAATGTAAACCTAATTTTATCCACTTTTATTTTTTATTACTGAATTATAGTTAGCGTGCAATGTTATATTAGTTTCAGATGTATAACGTAGTGATTTAACAATTCTACATATTATTCAATGCTCAACATAAATGCAATCATCATCTCCCATGACAGTGTGGCTGAATAATGTGTATATTTTATGTATATAATGTGTATAATGTGTATATACACATTATTCAGCCATAGAAAAGAATGAACTCTTTTCACTTGCAATAACATGAATGGAACTAGAGAGTATAAGTGAAATAAGTGAGTCAGAGAATGACAAACACCATATGATTTAAATCAAGTGGAATTTAAGAAATAAAACCAACAAGTGATGGATAAAAAATGAGAGAGAGAAAGTAAGAAACATATTCTTTTTTTTTAAAGACTTATTTATTTATTTGACAGAGAGAGAGAGAGAGAGAGATGACATGTAGGCAGAGAGATAGGCAGAGAGAGAAGGGGAAGCAGGCTACCCACTGAGCAGAGAGCCTGATGCGGGGCTAAATACCAGGACCTTGGGATCATGACCCAGGCCAAAGGCAGAGGCTTTAACCCACTGAGTCACCCAGGCACCCCAGAAACATATCCTTTATTAGAAAACCATCTGATGGTTACCTTAAGGATCTTGGAATTGAGTTAAATAGGTCATGGGTTTAAGGGGTCCACTTGTCATGATGAGCACAGGGTGGCTATGGAACTGTGGAATTACTATATCATAACCTAAAACTAATATCTATGTAGAATTAAAATATAATTTAAAAGAATCAAGACCCCCCAAAACATTCTGTTTATATGGTTTAGATTATCAATATTTATGAAATTAAAATTAAAACTTATTAATATTAGAGAAAAAATAAGGAAGAAACCATTTCACAAAAAGATAGAATTCATTAGAAGTTGAATATGGAATTTTGTATAGTCTCCAGTGCACTGAACTCAAGGGAGAAAATGGTGTCTTGGTTCAAGGCTTCTCTCATTTTATCATATAAGTAAATACATTTTAAGAAGTAGATACTCCCATGGTGATATACTATAACTCTCTGTAGAGAGATACATGTTTATATCTCATTATTCCCTCCTTTTTCACCATCAATGAGGAATCTGAATGAATGCACAGGCACAATGGGTACATAGCAGAGAGGAAAATTTTGATTGATAAAAGGTCTCAAAGAAGGAGGTATGTACTGATAGTTTTTAAAAATTTTTGCAGACATATATAATGTGTTAATTTCCTAAATTTTAACACGTAAAACTTTTTTTAATTAATCTATTAAATATTTCAATATCAGCTTATGTTTTTAAATTTTATTTATTTATTTTTTTCAGTGTTATGAGATTTATTGTTTTGCACTACACCCAGTGCTCCATGCAGTACGTGCCCTCCTCAGCTTATTTTTTTATAAATGCTGCTTAAGAAAAAAATTCTGGAATTAACATAATGTGCTATAAGGATATAAAAGTGTCTTACTAAAAAGAAAATGCTTCCTTGGCTTAAAATGGAGTTAACACAGTCATATATATATATATATTTTAAATTATTTCCAGAATTTTTCATTTACTTTTGTTCCCATGAGCACCGTTTCTCACAAATCATGTACAATTTATGTGTGCATGTTATATACTAAGTATATATACTATACTGAGTCATGGTGTGTGTGTGTGTGTGTGTGTGTGTGTGTGTGTGTGTACTACTAAGGATTCAACATAATAAATCAAAATTCTGCCCTCAAGATATCACTGGCCACAATAAAACAGACAACAATAAAAAATAAATTGCTATGCTTGGTATAAAAGGGATAATTATCCAACTGAGGAAAATGGCATAACTGATGCTGCTCACAATGGAAGAAAGTCATCTTTGAAAGGATATGCCTTACTCAAAGGAATGCATATATGGGAATTCGTAATGTTTCTTCTTAGCACAGGCTTTATCATGACATGCCTCAGATTGTGTATAAAGGATGCAAGAAAACTAAATGAATTATACAGGATTCAGAGCAGATAAATTTCCAAGGTTTAATTGTGGCTCCCAATGAAGCTGAAATTCAAAATGTGGCAGAAACAAATGCACATCACTGTGTTCTTTAGTATCAATTAACTCTGTTTGTGTAAAAATGAAATGGTGTTCATTGGATTCACCTGGAGGTGAGAATTTGAAGAGTGTAATGAGGGGCTGGAAGCAGAAAGATACTTCATGAAAAAAATTAGGTGTGAATAAATATTCATACTGCCTCTATAGAAAGTAGTGTGGGTGAGCTTCTGTGAGAAAGGGGGCTGGAACTCCAATCCACAAGCAGATGAGTTTCCATCATATAACTTGGCTATATTGCATGACCAGAAAGAGACCAAAGAAATGGTAATCAGACCAAGAAAGAATTGTTTATGACCAAATTTTATGCTTACAAGAAGAAAACAAACTGAAATGAGATATGTATCCATGGATATAAATTCAGATTGGAAAGAAAATTACTCACTGAGTAAATATTTCCACTGCATTAGAGTACATAATTGGGTGTCTGATAAAATAATTGTAGGTGTAAAGTCAAATATGAATTATATGATTAGTATAGACAAACCAACATAACTGGCACTATTTAAGTCATTATTCACAGAATTTTCATTTTTGGAGGGAAAGAAACCATTCTTTCTTGAAAAGAAAAAATTATTATTTCTTAAAAAAGTTTAGAGCATTACACCCAGCACATCTATGTGAAAATACAGACAATTTCATAAACACATGATGTAATTGGCAAGGAAAAGGGATTGACATGGTATTTTATCACACACACACCCACACACACACACACCCCTTATGTGTGAGATATTTAACATTTCTGGTCTCCGCAATTTAATATTTTCCTTTTCTAGATTTTTTGGGAAGATGGAAACAAGAAATCTAACAGTCATCAAGGAATTCATCCTTCTGGGACTTTCTGGATCAACAGGGCAGCAATATTTCTTAGCTGTGCTATTTCTCTGTATGTATTTAATGACTATATCAGGAAACACGCTCATCATCTTGGTTGTTGGCTTTGACTCTCACCTCCATTTACCCATGTATTTCTTCCTTAGTAACTTGGCCTTTGTTGACATCTGTTTTTGCTCCACTACTATCCCTCAAATGATAGTGAACATCTTGACTAATACTCAGACTATTTCTTTTGTGGGGTGCCTCAGCCAGCTTTTCTTCTTTATTTCTTTTGTGAATATGGACAGCCTTCTTTTGTGTGTGATGGCATATGATAGATATGTGGCGATCTGCCACCCTTTACATTATATTGCCGTCATGAATCCTCGCCTTTGTGTCTGGCTAGTGGCTGGGCTCTGGCTTGTCACCTATCTCCATGCCCTCTTACACACTGCCTTAATGGTGCATCTGTCCTTCTGTGCGTCCAATATCATCCAACATTTCTTCTGTGATCTCAATCCTCTCCTGCAGCTCTCTTGCTCTGATACAACCCTCAATGTGATGGTTATTTTTACAGTAGGAGGTCTACTTGCTCTCATTCCTCTTATCGGCATCCTCATATCTTATGGACTGATCTTCTCCACCATCCTGAAGATCACATCTCCTCAAGGGAAACAGAAAGCTTTCTCCACCTGTGGCTGCCACCTGTCAGTGGTAGTGCTGTTCTATGGCACAGCGAGTGCCGTCTATTTCAGTCCCTCCTCCTCCTTTATCCCTAAAAATGACACCCTGTTAGCCCTTATGTATACATTGGTGACTCCAATGCTGAATCCTTTCATCTACAGTCTAAGGAACAGTGATATAAAGAGAGCACTTCAGAAAATGCTTTGTAAAAGGTCATACTTTCAACATTAATGACGAGTGCCCAATGGCTTAATTAAACATTATGAATATGGTAATAAAAAGCGCATTCCCGGGTGATCATAATAATAGTAATGAAAGTGACTAATTTAAAAAATGTGTCTTTTATGCTGGAAATGGTGATAAACACTTTATATGAATTATCACATTTAATAATCAGAGTAAATATATTAGATAAAATCCTAAATACATTTTTCAGTTAAGGAAAGTGAATCTTTTTTACCCCCAAATATGTTTATTTTATTTTTCGGTGTTAAAAGATTTATTGTTCATGCATCACACCCAGTGCTCCATGAAATATGTGCCCTCCTCAATACCCACCACCAGGCTCTTAGGGAAGTTATATAGTGTACATGTTGCAATAATTTGCAGGTAAAGTATCTCTGACACTAGTATAAATATATCCTGGTGAAAATTGTCAGACTCTGTGCTAAATTTTCCAAATGTTGTAGATTAAGATAAATTACTCTGGATTTCACGTTTATGAGCTCGGATTTAAATTTAATAGGCACGGACACAAAAGCTAGTTTCACAGTAAAGTTGAATAACTAGGCTTTTACATTCCTAGTTAATAATGCAAGGTAAAGGGTGTACATTTTCATTAAAAATAATAAATAATTAAGTAAAATTTGTAGATGTGACTTTTAAACTGCAGTTTTGCCTAATTAATAGGTGTTTAATATTTGTGTAGTTAAAATATTATCTGTCCCCAAAATTAACTCAATCTTCTACTATACATTTATGCATAGAAAATTATTTAGGGTTATAGTTTTAAGTAGAGGACACTAATAGGGTTTGGTGATGTCTGTCATAGGCCTTTAACTATCATACAAGTAAATTCTGGACTGGTTACATTATCACCTTGAGCCATCAGATTTTACATTACCAATAATCATTCATCTAGTAAGAAATAATATATTCTTTATCATTTTTCCCTTATGTTAGTTAGTTTACTTCTCTTTATTAATTTGCATTTCCTTTAATTGTTGTTAAACCTTAGGTCAATTGTTGCAGACTCAGAGTAAAGCTCAATATATTTAGCAGCTTCCCACAACCCAAACTGTGTTGTAACACAATTTACTTGGGTATCATTTAGCAAATATCTAAATAGCCAACTGAGATGTCACAACTGTTCGACAGGGAAGATTCTATATCTTTTTCTCATAAACATTTTGCAAAATTTTACCTGTCTGATGGTGAGCTTCAGCAAAAATCATGAAACAAATGTGAGTACATAGGAGTTATCAGTAAGGGAGAAGAACATGATAGTGATTGCTGAGAGGCTGGAAGTAGATATGCAGCATTCCACACCATATACAATTGATTATTTATTACACCAGATCAAGAATTAGAAAGGAAAACTTACACAAATATGTTACTTGGTAGCATGAACCTGATGCTTCATAATGCATTTAGTATCCTTCAGACCTTCCATGGAAAGCAAAATTCCACTTAGTCACTGAGACATGTAAATTGGACCCACAAGAATGAAAGATTTTAGCTCCTATCATATTTTACTAGTTTAAAGGATGATTGCAAGACACAGAAAAGTCATGAAGTCTGATAACACTAGTGGAGTTCACCAGCCATTCTTCATCATATTAAGATGGAACACAATCATGATATGTCTTCCTGCTTGTGTCATCAATTTCATTCATCAATATGTTAAACTTCAGAACATAGATCTTTTACTCCTTGCTTAAATTTAGTTGTACGTATTTTATTTTATTGATATAATTGTAAATAGGGTAGTTTTATTAATTTCTCTTTAGGCAAATTTTGTTGCCTAACTTCTGTTATTAATGTACAGAAAAACAGCAGATTTCTATGTATTAATTTTGTCACCTGCAACTTTATTGAATTCATTTATCAGTTCTAATAGTTTTAGAGGGTGGAGTCTGTAGGGCTTTCTGTGTACTATCATGTTGTCTGTAAATGGGGACAGTTTTACTTCTCCCTTACTAATTTGGTTGTGATTTATTTCTTTCTTTGTCTGATTTCTTCACCTAGGACTTCCATTACTACACTGAATAAAAGTGGTAAGAATGGACATCTTAGACTTGTTCCAGATCTTAGAGGAAAGATTTTAGTTGCTTCACATTTAGTGTCATGTAGGTTGTTGGAGAGGATGTGAGGAAAAGGGAATACTTGTGCACTATTGGTAAGAATGTAATTTAGTGCAGCCAGTATGGAAAACTCTATGGAAGTTTCTCTAAATATTAAAAATAGAAATACCATATGATTCAGCGATTCTCCTGCTGGGTATTTCCCAGAGAAAGCAAAAACACTAATTCAAAAAGATATATGCATGACTATGTTTATTGCAGCATTATTCATAATAGAAAAGATATGGAAACAATCTAAATGTCCATAAATAGGCAATTGGATAGAGAAGATATAGTATATACACAAAATAGAATATTACTCAGTGATAAAAGAGAATAAAATCTTGTCATTCACAACAATGTGGATGGACATAGGGCATATTATGCTAAGTGAAATATGTTAGACAGAAAGACAAGTACCAAATGATTTTACTTATATATGGAATCTAAAAAACAAAATCCTTCAATCATACCTTGATTTAAGGCATGAATCCTTAAATTCATGACAAATAAACCAAAATGCAAACAAAAAATAGAAACATCCATAAATACAGAGAAAAAACTGGTGACTGCCAGAGGGGAGTGGATGGCAGATGAGAAAAATACGTGAAGGGGATTAAGAGGCACGATCTTGGGGTGCCTGGGTGGCTCAGTGGGTTAAAGCCTCTGCCTTGGCCTCAGGGCATGATATCAGGGTCCTGGGATCAAGGCCCACATTGGTGTATCTCCTCAGCGGGGAGCCTGTTTTCACCTCTATCTCTCTGCCAGCCTCTCTGCCTACTTGTGATCTCTCTCTCTCTCTCTGATGAATAAATAAAATCTTTACAAAAGAAAAAGAGGCACAATCTTCTAGTTATAAAATATACGTCACCAAGATGAAATGTATAGCGTAGGGAATATAGTCAATAATTTTGTATGCTGACAGATGATAACTATACCATAATGAGCATTTTGTAATATATAGAGTTGCTCACTATTTTATCTCTGAAACTAATGTATATCAAGTCTACTTCAACTTAAAACTTAAAAAGACACTGAGCCACATGTCTGGGTGGCTCAGTGGGTTAAAGCCTCTGCCTTCGGCTCAAGTCATGATCTCAGGGTCCTGGGATCGAGCCCTGCATCGGGCTCTCTGCTCAGCAGGGAGCTTGCTTCCCCCCCCCCCACCTGCCTCTCTGCCTACTTGTGATTTCTCTCTGTTAAATAAATAAATAAAATCTTAAAAAAAAAAAAACACACAACAGCTTAAAAAGGATGGTGGTTCATGAGCCAAATTTAACATAGGATGTCTCCAAATCATACCTGAGGAATATTACCTTATACAGAAGGAGTTACTTGGATCAAGAAATTTGATCTTTTATACTATAATACCTGTATATTTGGCCCTATATGTTTTAGCAGCATTGTCTACATTTCCATTTATCTAAATGTATTTATCATAAATAACCTAGAGTAGCGAGGTATATCCTGGTAAACACATTCTGTAAATAAGAATTCCAGTTACCTTTCTGATAGAAATTACCATTAGAAGATCTCATTAGATTAATTACAAAAGGGATAAAAAAAACAAACCAACCTGATCTGATTATTTCTTTTTACTTGTGACATGAAAGGAGGAAAGTTTAGGTACAAATTCGGCTGCTAAAGTTTCCTTCCCAGCCTGTCATAATACATGGCAAATAAGAAAAGTAGATGTTACAGAAGATTTCTTGAGTGGCTGGTTTAGAGTTGGAATGTGAGTTTAAACATCCCAGGACATATAAGATTGCTAGGGAAGTTTTGATAAAAATAAAAAATTGTTCCTTTTTCCCAGTCTCTTAGCTTTTATTCTCTAACTGACACCATCTTACTGATACAATTTATATTAAAAAAGGGAAGAGTTTGAATATAAAAAACCAAGCCATATACAGCATAAAATAGTTCATAAAATTTTTATTAATCATTAAATAGAGCCAATTCGAACTTACATTTACCCCGTTGAATTTTTTTAAAAATATTTTATTTATTTATTTGACAGAGAGAGAGACATCACAAGTAGGCAGAGAGGCAGGTAGAGAGAGGGGGGAAGCAGGCTCCCTGCTAAAAAGAGAGCCCGATGCGGGCCTCGTTCCCAGGACCCTGAGATCATGATCTGAGCTGAAGGCAGAGGCTTTAACCCACTGAGCCACCCAGGCGCCCCAAGAGTTAAACTTTCTCTCTTTTTTTTAATTTTTATTAACATAGAATATATTATTTGCCCCAGGGTACATGTCTGTGAACCGTCAGGCTTACACATTTCACAGCACTCACCACAGCACATACCCTCCCCAATGTCCACAACCCAGCCACCCTATCCCTACCCCCCGACCCCCACGTCCCAGCCACCCTTAGCTC
>CM053607.1:127382181-127404683 GCA_028646535.1 Procyon lotor | reverse complement strand
CCAAACTGTGGAAAGAACCAAGATGCCCTTCAACAGATGAATGGATAAAGAAGATATGGTCCATATATACAATGGGATATTATGCCTCTATTAGAAAGGAGGTATATCCAACTTTTGTATCAACATGGATGGGAATGGAAGAGATTATGTGGAGTGAAATAAGTCAAGCAGAGAGAACCAATTACCTTATGGTCTCACTTACATGCTGAGAGTAAAGAAAAACATGGAAGGCATTGTGAGAAGGAAGGGAGGGGTGTATGGGGGGAAACCAGAGGGGGAGATGAACAATGAGAGACTGTGGACTCTGAGCAACAAACTGAGAGTTTTGGAGGGGAGGGAGGCGGGCGTTGGCTTAGCCTGGTGGTGGGTATTGAGGAGGGCACATATTGCATGGAACACTGGGTGTGGTGCATGAACAATAATTCTTGTAACACTGAAAAAAATAAATTAAAAAAATTAAGAAAAATTTAAAAAAATAAAAAAATTAAAAAATGAATACATTAATTGATTAAAAAAAAAACACCATAAACTTTTTTTTTTCACAGAACTGAACGAAATAATCCTAAAATTTGTATGGAACCAGAAAAGACCCTGAATAGCCAAAGGAATGTTGAAAAGAAAAGCAAAGCTGGTCACATCACAATTCCACACTCAAACTCTATTACAAAGCTGTAATCATAAAGAAAATATGGTCTTGGCACAAAAACAGACATATAGGACAGTGGAACAGAATAGAAATCCCAGAAATGGGCCCTCAACTTTATGGTCAACTAATAGTTGATAAAGCAGGTAAGAATACTCAATGGAATAAAGCCTCTTCAACAAATGGTGTGGAAGAGGTTATGCTGAGTGAAATATGTCAAGCAGAGAGAATCAATTATCATATGGTCTCACATGTGGAGCATAAAGAAAAAAAATGAAGGACATTATGAGGGGGAAGGGAGGGGTGAATTGGGGGAAATCAGAGGAGGGAGATGAACCATGAGAGACTGTGGACTCTGAGCAACAGACAGGGTTTTGGAGGAGAGGGAGTGGGGGTGGGTTGAACCTGGTGGTGTGTATTGAGGGAGGCATGAATTGCATGGGACTCTGGGTGTGGTACATGAACAAAGAATTTTGAAACACTGGAAAAATAAAATAAAAGTATTTTGGAAAAAATGGTGTTCAGAAAATTTGACAGTCACTAGCAGAAGAATGAAATTAGACCATTTTCTTACACCATACACACAAATAGACTAAAAATGGATGAAAGAACTAAATGTAAGAAAGGAATCCATCAAAATCCTAGAGAAGAACACAGTCAGTACCCCTTTCCACCTCATGGACAGTAACTCCAAAGGCAAAGAAATAAAGGCAAAAATGAACTATCGAGACTTAATCAAGATAAAATGTTTTTGCACAGGAAAGAAACAGTTGACCAAATCAAAAGACAAACTACAGCCAAAATCTCTAAAATCTTATCAAACTTGGCACCATAAGAACAAATAATCTAATCAAGAAATGGGGAGAAGACATCAACAGATACTTCTTAAAGGAAGGCATACAAATGGCCAGCAGACACATGAAAAAAATACTTAACATCACTCAGCATCAAAAAATGCAAATCAAAACCACAATGAGATACCCCTTACACCAGTCAGAATAGCTAAAACTAAAAAGGCATGAAATACCAGATATTGGAAGGATGTGGAGAAAGGGGAACTCTTCTATGCCGTTGTTGGGAATGCAAGCTGATACTGTCACTCTGGAAAATGGTATGGAGGTTCCTCAAACAATTAAAATAGAACTATCCTATGGCCCCACAATTGAACTACTGGGTATTTACTGCAAATATAAAAAATGTAGTGATCCAAAAGGGCACCTACATCCCAATGTTTATAGCAGCAATGTCCATAATAGGCAAACTATAGAAAGAGCCAGGGTATCCATTGATGAATGAATGACGGGGGGTGGGGGTAGGGTGAGCCTGATGGTGGGTATTGAGGAGGGTACACATTGCATGGAGCACTGGGTGTGGTGCATGAACAATGAATCTTGGAACACTGAAAAAATTAAATTAAATTAAAAAAACAGTGGTGTATAAAACAATAGAATATCACTCAGCCATCAAAAAATATGAAGTCTTGGGGCACCTGGGTGGTCAGTGGGTTAAAGCCTCTGCCTTTGGCTCAGTTCATGATCTCAGGGTCCTGGGACTGAGTCCTGTGTCAGGCTCTCTGCTCAGCAGTGAGCGTGCTTCCGCCTCTCTGTCTGCCTCTCTGCTACTTGTGATCTCTTTCCCTCTGTCAAATAAATAAATAAAATCTTTAAAAAATATATGAAATCTTGCCATTTGCAATGATGTGGATGGAAATAGAGGTTATCATTCTAAGTGAAAAAAGTCAAAGAAAAACAATTGTCATATGATATTGGTCATATGTGAAATTTAAGAAACAAAACAGAGTAACATAGAGGAAGAAAGAAAAAATAAAACAAGATGAAATTAGAGACAGTGACTATTCATGAGACTATCAATCATAGGAAACACACTTAGCTGGAGAGGAAGGGGGATAAAGCATGGGCTAATTGCATTATGGACATTATAGAGGATATGTGGTCTATTTAGCACTGGATATTATATGGGAATGATGAATCACTCAATTCTACCCCTCAAACTTATAATACATTATATGTTAATTAATTGAATTAAATTAGAAAAATTAAAAAAATAATAAAGTACCTTACTATTATTCTATTGCTAAAAATAATAATTTAACCTTGTTTTCTGTCTCCTTGGTTGTTTGCTCTAGTGTTTTTTATTTTTTTTCTTTTATTTTAAAATTAAATATCACTGGCCTGCACAGAAAGATTTGTGGAATCAAACATAAATTTGAGGGATAGTATAGTTTGCTTTTGTGTTAATAGATGAGAATCATAATGATGTGAACAGAAAAAGTAGCAGATGATGTAAAGAAATGTTAAGATAACAGAAATATCTGGAGTAGAAGCTGATATTACTTCCTGAAGTGCAGCTTGTGTGCAGTTATAGAATTGTGTCACAAAAACAATGACTAGTTTTATTTTTTTTCTGTTCTTAGAATTTCAGTGGCATTTACCTTTATTGACAATGATACATGAGGAAAACAAGGACATAATGTGTTTGCTGGTTGGATAAATATTTTGCCCATGTTATGTTTGTGATACATATGAAATATCCAATGTATATTCAGTTTGTTTTTCAACACTACTTATAAATTCAGACTTAATCCCAAAGGTGGAGGTCTAAATTTGGGGGTTTATAATATCCAGATATTCAGAATTCTCTGAAAAAAGATGACATAAAGAAACCCATGACTGAATCCTTTGGTTACACTAAAAAGTGGTAGCTGAGCTAAGGAGAAATTCAACATAGGATAAGAAAAGATAACTGTGGGTGAGGAAGTTACAAATATAGTTGTCACAGAAACCTGGAGTAGAGCAGGGCCCAAGAGTAAGGCATGGTCAATGGTGCTGGATGAAGAGAATAAAATACTGACTTCCAGGGCGCCTGGGTGTCTCAGTGAGTTAAAGCCTCTGCCTTCAGCTCAAGTCATGATCTCAGGGTCCTGGGATTGAGCCCTGCATAGGGCTCTGTGCTCAGCAGGGAGCCTGCTTCCCCCTCTCTGCCTGCATCTCTTCCTACTTGTGATGTCTCTTCTCTCAGTCAAATAAATAAAGAAAATATTTTTAAAAATAAATAAAATAATAATAAAATAAAATAAAAATAAAATAATAAAATAAAATAAAAATAAAATAAAATAAAATAAATAAAATAAAATACTGACTTCCTGCTAAGCATAAGTGAATTCTGTAGCTATGGTGGCCTTTGGACATTCACTGAAACACGAGCTCTTCCCTGGTTCTCCAGTAGTCAACCATTAGGCTTGAACTGACATATAAACTCCCAGGATTTCCAGCCTTCTAGTATACACTGCAGATGTTGAATTTTCCAAATAATTACATAAGCCAATTTATTAAAATAAATATAAACATATCTATACATATCCACTTATAGATATAGGTGTAGACTTATCTACAGAATAGGTAGATGGATGATGATTAGATAGATATATGATAGATGATAGATAGATACATAAATACATAGATACATAGATGATAGATAGTTAGACCTATGTATACAAACAGATAATTTGTTCTTTATTTTCTGGAGAATTTGAATGCAGATATTATCCAAAATCTTTTAACACAAAGGGAAGGACATTGTTAGGGAAGAGTGGGATACTGGGAAATGGATTGCAGACATTTATGTAGACTCATGCTGGAAAATTTGAACCTGAAATCCCTGAACATTCTTTGATGATGTAACAATTTGACACCCTCCACCTTATTTGAGAGAATCAGCTAACCCACACAAGGAACTATTCTATTGGCTTCACCTGTGAGAATTCATTACATGAAATTATTTTCTTTGTTATGTTTCCAAACTTTTCTTATTTCTTCCAGTGACATAGGTAGATTATGATTTCAGTATAATACAGCAGAAGTAAAGAACCTGTATTGAAAAACAGTGCTTATGCACTAAATGAGTCACAGGATATTGACAACTTATGTTGGAAGAAATATAGATCACATGCATGGACTTTGATTCTAAGGGTGTTAGATCAAAGAATTTAATAAAAATAGGGTAGTATTCATTTCCACAGATATACTCATATAATGCTTATAATTTAATGTGGTTTTTGAGTACCTAAAAAGTGCACTAATAGTCTGCTGTACTGGCTAATTGAGGTCTGAACTTAGGGGTGATCTATATTAAATGAGATAGAGATGCCAAAACTTCTGGCGCAGTCTAGCAAGGAGGCCACAATGGAGCAGAGTGATGAGGATTTGTTACCGTCAGTTTTCCAAGCCATGTGATATCTTTACCTCTGAGAGGGTCCTGGGAACACTTTTTATTTATTCTCATTTTACCATAGTATAAATATAATTGTCAACGGCACAAAAATCCTAGAGAAACTCATTCTGGCAATCCTCTGCAAACCAGAAATACAGGAGAGGGATTACACACTAATTCTCTTTGCTTCCTTAATTTCAAATTGTTTTAGGTATTTTAAAGGGTTTAAAAATCAAAGACCTGCAGTGACTTATTTTTAATGGAGGTTTTAGAAGTGAAATATATAAATGAATTACGAGGTAAGGGACAGAAAACTTACTTTTCTACTGAGCAAAATCCACCTTTAGTACTTACAGTATGGATTTACATGGATTTAACTCAATTCAAAGTCAAAGCCACATCAGTTAAGATATTTCTTTGATCCTGTAATCCACCAAGCATGTGAATAGTTTTTATATTTTGTTTTCATTATTAAAGGATAATTGATAATTAAAAGTGAATATAACTGAAGTGTACAGTGTGATGATTTGGAATACATATACAGTGTGATACCATTATCATTTCACTGATACCACCATTAACACACCAACTCACATAGTTATCATTTTCTTTCCACAAAGATTTAAGTTCTAGCTTAGCAAATTTCAGTTTACAATACAGTATTACTAAATATAGTCACCATGCTGCATATTCAATCCTCAGAACTCATTTATCTTAAACTGAAACCCTGTTCCCTTTAACCAAAATCTCCCTAAATCCCCAACCATGGACAAACACCCTTCCACTCTGTTTCTCTGTTTGGGTTTTTCTTATTCATTTTTTTCTTTTTTATAGAGTCCACACATAATAATACATAGAGTATATGCCTTCCACTATATGTCTCATTTGAATTAGCATATCTTCCAGGTTCATTCACGTTGTCACAAATGGCAAGATTGTCTTCCTTTATTAGGGACAAATAGTATTTCATTCCATATTTTTAGTAGATTTTCTTTCTCTGTCAGTCAAACTACATTTCATTTCCTTTTGGAAAGGAAGTGTGAATTGGGGGAAATTGGAGGGGGGGATGAAACAAGAGAGACTGTGGACTCTGAGAAACAAACTGAGGGCTTTGGAGGGGAGAGGGTGGAAGATTAGGTGAGTCTGGTGGTGGGTATTAAGGAGGGCACGTATTCCAAGGAGCACTGGTTGTGGTGCAAAAGCAATGATCCTTGGAACACTGAAGAAATAAAATTAAATTAATTTGCTTTCATATCTTGGCTATTTTAGATAAATATATTAAACAATGCTGTGATAACTATTAGAGTGCAGATACCACCTCAAACTGATGATTTTATTACCTTTGTATCGATGCCAGATGTGGCATTACTGTATCTTATGATATTTCTACTTTTAATTTTTTTATTGGAACCTCCATACAGTTTTCCTTAATGACCATATCAATTCACATTCTAACCAAAATGGTATAATTGTTACCTTTGTTCTTCACTAACATCATTTTTATTTAATAGTTATTCTAAAAGTGTTAGGAGCACTTCATCATGGTTTTGATTTGCGTTTTTCTGTTGATAAGTAATATTGAGTATTTTTAAAGTACTTGGTGAACACGTATTCTCCTCTAGGGAAAAAAAACTGTCTATTCAGTTCCTTTGCCTATTTCAATATTATTCTATTGAATTGTAAAAGTTCCTTCTTGTAACACTGAAAAAATAAAAAAAAAATTTAAAAAATTTAAAAAGTTCCTTCCATATTTTCCCCAAATATGTTTATTTTATTTTTTCAGTGTTACAAGATTTATTGCTCATGCCTTATCAGATATGTGGTTTAAATGTTCCCATTCTACATATATTCTTTTTTTATTTAAATTCCATTTGCCAATGTCTAGTATATCATTATTTTCAGAAGTCATGCTCAATAATTCAACTGTTCCTTATAAAATCCAGTGTTCATCACATCACCTGCGTTCCTTAATGCCCAGCCCTGAATTATCCCATACCCCCACCCACCTCCCCTCCAGCAGCCCTCAGCTTGTTTCCTGTTGTTAAGAGTCTCTCGTGATTTTTCTTCCTCTCTGATGAATTCTCACTCAATTTCCATCCCTTCCCTTATGATCCACTTAACTATTTCTTATAATCCACATATGAATGAAGCCATAAGCCATATGATAATTATCTATCACTGAATGACTTACTTCGCTCAGCAAAATATCCTCCAGTTCTACCCAGGTTGATGTAAATGGTAAGCATTCATCCTTTCTGATGGTTGTCTAATATTCCAGTATTTATATGTGTCACTTCTTTATCATTCATCTGTGGATGGACATATTACCTCTTTCCACTCTTTAGGTATTGTGGACATCGCTGCAATAAACATTGGGGTGTCAGTGCCCCTTTGGATCACTACATTTGTATCTGGGTTAAATACCTAGTAGTATAATTTCTGGGTCATAAGGTAGCTCTATTTTTAACTTCTTGAGGAACATCAACAGTGTTTTCTAGGTTGTGCTAATTTACATTCCCACAAATAGTGTAAGAGGGTTGGCATTTTTTCACATCCTTGTCAACATTTGTTGTTCCCTGTGTTGTTAATTTTAGCCATTCTGTCTGGGGTGATGTGGTATCTTATTTTGGTTTTGATTTGGATTTCCTTGATGAAAAATGATGTTGAGCATTTTTTTTCATGTGTGTGATGGCCATTTCTATGTCTTCTTTGGAGAAATCTCTGTTCCTGTCTTCTGCCATTTTTCTGACTGTGTTATCTGTATTTTGGGTGTTGAGTTTGATAAGTTCTTTAAAGGTGTTTCATACTAACCTTTTATCTAGGTTGTCATTTGTGAATATCTTCTCCCATTCCGTAGGTTGCCTTTAAGTTTTGTTGACTGTTTCCTTTGCTGTGAGAAAGTTTTTATCTCGATGAAATCCCAATACTTCATTTTTGCTTTTGTTTCCCTTGCCTTAGGTAACATGTCTACCAAGAAGATGTTTTGGCTCAGAACCAAGCAGTTGCTGCCTCTATTCTCCTTTAGGATTTTGATGGATTCCTTTTTTTTTTCTCCCAAATATGTTTATTTTTTGAGCATTACAAGATTAATTGTTCATGCACCACACCCAGTGCTCTATGCAATACGTGCACTCCTCAATACCCACCAGCAGGCTTGCCCAACACCCCACCCCCTCCAAAACCCTTAGTTTTTTGCTCAGAATCCACAGTTTCTCATGGTTCATCTCTCCCTCTAAATTCCCCCCATTTCTCCATCCCTTCCTTCTCACAATGCCTTCCATGTTTTTCCTTTTGTTCCACACGTAAGACGGCTCTCTCTGCTTGACTTATTTCACTCCATATAATCTCTTCTAGTACCATCCATGTTGATACAAAATTTGGATATTCTACTTTTCTAATGGAGACATAATATCCCATTGTATATATGGAACATCTCTTCTTTATCCATTCATCTGTTGAAGGGCATCTTGGTTCTTGCCACAGTTTGGCAACCATGGTCATTGCTGCTGTGAACATTGGGGTACATGTGTCCCTTCTTTGTACTGCATCTGCTTCTTTGGGGTAAATACCCAGTAGTGGAATTGCAGGGTCATAGGTTAGCTCTATTTTTAATTCCTTGAGGATTCTTGTCTCACATTTAAGTTTTTCATCCATTTTGAGTTTATCTTTCTGTATGGTAAAACAATGGTCCAGTTTTATTTTTCTACATCGTGGCATTGTGGCTGTCCAATTTTCCCAATACCAGTTATTGAAGAGATTGTATTTTACTTTTTGCAGTGGATAGTTTTTCCTGATTTTTCAAAAATTAGTTGACCATAGAGTTGAGAGTCCATTTGTAGTTTCTCTATTCTCTTCCATCGATATATATGTCTGTATTTGTACCAGTACCATCCTGCCTTGATGATCATGGCTTTTTAATATATGTTGAAATCCAACCTTGTGATGCCACCAGCTTTAGTTTTGTTTTTCAATATTCCTCTGGCTATTTGTGGTCTTTTCTGGCTTCATTAAAATTTTATGATTATTTGTTTTGGTTCTGCCAAAAATACTGATAAAAAATACTGATGATATTTGGATTGCATTGAACATTTAGCTGGCTAGGCGTAGCATAGACATTTTCACTATATTTATTCTTCCCATTGGTGAAGATGGAATGTTTTTCCACTTCTTTATGTCTTTCTTAAATTCTTTCATAAGTGTTCTCTAGTTTGTAGAGTATAGATCCTTTACCCTTTCACTAGGTTTATTCCTAGGTATCTTTTGGTTTCTGGTGCAATTGTAAATGGGATTGATCTCTTAAATTTGTTTCCTTCTTTCTCATTCTTAGTGTAAAGAAATGTAACTGATTTCTGTGTATTGATTTATGTCCTGCCACACTGCTGAATTTCTATAAGAGTTTTAACAATTTTGGGGTGGAATCTTGGGTTTCCCAAATACAGTATCATGCCTTCAGGGAAGAGACTCTGACTTCTTTGCCAACACAGATGTCATGTTCCTGACTGTAGGGAAAAAGCTCTCAGGTTTTCTCCTTGAGGATGCTAAACATTGTGGGTCATTGGGTATGGCTTTTGTGATATTGATGTATGTTTCCTCTAACGAGACATGGTGGAGGATTTATTTTTATTTTAATTTTTCAGTATGCCAAGAATCATTGTCATGCACCACAGCCAGAGCTCCATGCAATACGATCCCTCCTCAATACCCATCACCAGGCTCACCTAACCCCCGACCCCCACCCCTCAAAAACCCTCAGTTTGTTGCTCAGAGTCCACAGTCTCTCATGTTTTCAGTTTACCCCAATTAAGTCTTCCTTTCCTTCTCCCAATGTCCTCCATGCTTTTCCTTATGCTCCACATGTAAGTGAAGCCATATGATAATTGACTCTCTCTGCTTGACTTATTTCACTCAACATAATCTCTTACAGTCCCATCCATGTTGATACGAAGATGGATATTCATCCCTTCTGATGGAGGCATAATATTCCATTGTATATATGGATCATATCTTATTTATCCATTCATCTGTTGAAGGGCATCTTGGCTCTTTCAACAGTTTGGAAATTGTGGCCATTGTGCCTATGAACATTGGGGTACATGCGGCCCTTATTTTCACAGCATCTGTATCATTGGGTAAATATCCAGTAGTGTACCAATGTGCATTACCACCAACAGTGTAAGAGGGTTCCACTATGGTGGAGGATTTTTTATTCAAAAAATAATGTTGCATTTTGTAAAATGATTTTGGTCTTTCTCTTATTAATGTGATTTGTCACATTGATTGTTTTGTACATGTTAAACCATGCCTGCAGCTCATGGATAAATCCCATTTGTTGTGGTGATTAATCATTTTAATATACTGTTGGATCATTTTATATACTATCTTGATGATAATTTTTGCATCCATATTCATCAGGGATATTGTTCTGTAATTCTCTTTAGTGGAGTCTTTGTCTGGTTTTGGCATCAAGATAATCCTGGCCTTGGGCACCTGGGGTTAAGCATCTGCCTTTAGTTCCTGAGATCAGGTGTCCCCTTGGGCTCCTTGCTCATTGGGGAACCTGCTTCTCCTTCTCCTTCTGCCTGCTTCTCCCCTGCTTGTACTAGTGCTCTGTCTCTCAAATAAATAAATAAAGTCTTATTAGAAAAGGTAATCCCGGCCTCATAGGATGAGTCTGGAAGTTTTCATTATCCATTATGTTTTGGAAGAATTTCAGAATAGGTTTTAATTATTTAAATGGTTGGTAGAATTCCTCTGATATTATCCCTGCATGTTCAAAATATCTGGATGTTAATCAGCTGTATTTGAAGGACCAGGCAAGTTCAGTGTTCCCCTACTACTACACAATCTTAACTCTGCTCCAATCCAACATTATATTAATTACTCTGCCCGAACCCAATATTACTCAACCCAATATTACATTAAAAATAATGTTTCAGAGATTCCTGGGTGGCTCAGTGTATTAAAGCCTCTGCCTTCAGCTCAGGTCATGATCTCAGGGTTCTGGCATCTAGCCCAACATTTGGCTCTCTGCTCAGCAGGGAGCCTGCTTCCTCCTCTCTCTCTGCATGCCTCTCTGCTTACTTGTGATCTCTTGGTCAAATAAATAAAATCTGAAAAATAAAGAATAATGTTTCAGTATCTAAGCTGAATGTAAATGTAAAAGCTGCAACTTAAAATGCAAGAAGTGTGTCGCACTGTATACAGAAAAACCTCTATTACTTGCTTGATAATTCAGACACAAATTCTTAAGGCATAGAAATGTTTAAAAACTGTTTTACCATATAAACACTAAAGACATAAAAGTTCATGATCAAATTCTAGATATAGGTAATATTATACTGAGAAATTAATATGCCTTCTCAAATAGTTAAAATAATTGGAAGTCAAAAATAGAAATCAATATAAAGGAAAATAAGACATGCTTTGAATTTTCAAAAAAAACTGGGCACCTGGATGGCACAGTTGGTTAAGTGTCCAACTCTTTTTTTTTTTTTTTGAAGATTTTATTTATTTATTTGACACAGAGGGAGAGAGATCACAAGTAGGGAGAGAGGCAGGCAGAGAGAGGGAGAAGCCTGCTGAGCAGAGAGCCCAATGTGGGGATCAATCCCAGGACCCTGAAATCATGACCTGAGCCAAAGACAGAGGCTTTAACCCACTGAATCACCCAGGCACCCCAAATTGTCCAACTCTTGATTTCAATTCAGGTCATAATGTCAGGGTCATGAGATGCAGTCCCAACTTGTGTTCCAGTCTCAGCAGGAATCTGCTTGAGATCTTTTTCTCCCTCTGTCTCTACCCCTCCCCTGCTTCTCCTTTTTCTCTCCCTGTCTCTGTTTTAAACAAACAAATAAATAAATAAATAAAATCTCATTTTTTTCAAAAAATGTATTTTTGCACAACGTGTTGTCTTATAGCAATTCAATTGAGTTAAAATCCATCTCTATGAAGGGAAGGGAAAGATGGTGGAGGGACAGGAGATCCTGTTGCAACCTGTCCCCAAAACTGAGCTGGATATCTGCCAGACGACGCTGAACACCCATGATATCAGCTTGAGGAGCAAGATTTTTCACTTCTGGATATCTACTGGAGCAGAAGACAGAAGCAGAGAGGTAAAGCAAAGGAGGTACACTGGAAATGGTATAGGAGGATAAACAAAAGCGGGAGGGAGCCACCAGAAGCAGCACAAGGACTGTAATACCCCAAAGGAAAGTGACAGGTGCTTGTGGAGCAGCAATAACTTAGAGCCCAGTTAAAAACACTTCAAAAGATCATAAGGTTCTGAGGAGCAGCTAGTGGAAGGACGTGGTCATGGGCATAGGCCTGGGCCCACGCTCCCAGGAAGGATACCACTCACCTCAAAGAGAGGGGGGGTAAGGGCGTCCAGTGGGTGACTCTGAACCTACAGCTTTCCCATCCCCACACATTTTGTGGGCGGGGTGTGCATGCTCCTGAAAGCACATTAGAGAGTCTGCTGTGGTCTGGGGGCCGACAGATATTCTCCGTGTACAACACTCTCTAGACAGTGCACCCCCAAAGTAAGAAATGCATGGCCATTGCACTAATCTTGGCAAGAATCTGGCCACACCCTGCCACTGTCTGGAGCCCAAGAGCAGGGGAGCATGCACAGTCTCAGAAATGCTGAGTGTGCCAAATCTGGGACAGGCTGTGCTCCGAAAATTGCAGAGGGGAGTGTCCCTTCTGGGCAAACCAGAGGGGAGCAGACTGTGGCTTCTCTGTGATGGGGAGGTCTGGGTATGTACAGGCAGATTCCTCGTTTAGACTCTCTGAAAAGGAAAAAACCTACAAAAAGCCAAAAGCCTTCAGAGAGCTAAAGACTGAGAAACTGGGTTCCATGGAGCTCTGCCCCTTGATTGGGGTACAGGGTAACTCAACCCAAGCAAGATTGACTAGAAAACAAGTGGCCAGGCCCCTCCCCCAAAAGACAAATCAAAAAAACAAAAAGACTATAACCACAGGATCACCAAAAGACTTTAAATGCCCAACATCAGGAGAAATCAATATATTAAATGCCTGATAATACCCTCAAACCTGTATATTTCAATGATACGAGTTTTTTTTTCTTTTCTATTCTCTATTTTTTTTATTCATTTGTTTTCACATGTCTTGGTTTGATTTTGTTTTTGTTTTTATTTTTTTAAACTACTTAATATTACAACTAGAGGCTTAATACAATGATAAACCAAGGAAGACCTGAAATAACCTTCCTTGCACACGAGGACTTACAGCCACCCTCCCATCTTATCCTTCTCTCAGTGTACCTATTTGCTTTTGTTCTGGTATTATATAAAATCCAATTCCTGGGGGTCATTCTTACTAGGTTCTCTTATTTCCTGTCATCTACTTTGTCGGTCTATATGTTTGTTCGTGTTTGTCTGCATACTTCATAAATCTTATTGTTGGGGACCATTGTGGCTGGGAACTCCTCTTTTTCTGTTAATCTCTATCTTTTTTTTATCTTTCTTCTTTTTTTGATGGTGAATCCCAATTGCTCCTAAACCTTCCAGAGTGCACCCTGCCTGGATCATGAGCGAAATATCCAGCTATACATCATCTAATCCACTTCTCATCAAAATGACTAGGATGAGGAAAACCCAAAAGAGGAAAAATCGAGAGACTACATCCTCTCCCTTAGAACTATTAGACGTGGACAATAACAGTATGTCAGAAAGGGAATTCAGGGAGGCAGTTACCCAGGTAATGGCTAGGATCAATAACAATATGGAATCTCTAAGGGCAGAAAGGAAAACCAGTATAGCCGATGTAAGAAGTGTTATCAGTGAGATCCAATCCAATCTAAATAGTTTAACAGCTAGAGTTATGGAGACAGAGGAAAGAATTAGTGATCTAGAGGATAAAATGTTAGAGAAGAAAGGGCAGGAAGATGGCTGGAGCAAACTGCTCAGAAGTCATGAGAAGAGACTTAGGGAAATAAATGACACCATGAAACGTTCCAACGTCAGAATTATTGGAATCCCAGAGGGGGTAGAGAAAGACAGAAGACTGGAAGATACAGCTGACCAAATTTGAATGAAAATTATCCCCAATCTGGAGAATGGTGCAGGGGTTCGTGTCCTAGGGGCAGAAAGGACACCTGCCAAGTTCAACGAGTCTATATATACAGCGAGGCATATCATTGCAAAATTTGCAAATTATAATTTTAGACAAGAGATCCTGAGGGAATGTAGGGGGAAGAGATCCCTTACATATGGAGGAAGATCCATTAGAAAAACCTCAGATCTGCCCACAGAAACCTCTCAAGACAGAAAGGGCTGACAAGACATATTCAGGGCACTAAATGAGAACAACATGCAGCCAAGAATACTTTATCCAGCAAGGCTGACATTCAAAATGGATGGAGAGATAAAGAGCGTCAAAGATCTGCAAGGATTAAAAGAATATGTGACCAATAAACCGGCACACAAACAAATATTAAAGTTTGTTCTATAAAAGTAGAGAGAACCCATGAATGACTAAGAACAGAAATTTACAATCAATAGAAAGAAAGACTACACAGGCAAAATGATGACAATAAACACTTATTTTTCACTAAGAACTCTCAACCTGAATGGCCTAAATGCTCCCATAAAACAGCACAGAGTTGCAGAATGTATAAAACTGCAAGACCTGTCCATATGCTGTCTACAAGAGACACATTTGGAACCAAAAGATATATCCAGACTTAAAATGAAAGAATGGAGAACCATCTTTCACGGCAATGGGTCTCAAAATAAAGCTGGGGTAGCAATTCTCCTATCAGATAAATTAGACTTTCAGCTAAAGACTGTAGTCAGAGATACAGAAGGACGTTACATCACTCTGAAAGGGTCTATCCTCCAACAAGATCTAACAATTGTAAACATTTATGCCTCCAATATAGGAGCAGCCAAATACATAAACCAACTGTTAATCAAAATAAAGAGTCACATTGATAGGAATACAATCATAGTAGGAGATCATAACACACCATTCTCCGTAACAGACAAATCATCTAAACAGAAAATCAATAAAGAAACAAGAGCTTTGAATGACACATTGGACCAGAGGGACCTCATAGAAATATACAGAACATTCCATCCTAAAAAAAAAACAGAACACTTATTTTTCTCGATCGCACATGGAACTTTCTCCAGAATAGACCACATACTGGGCCAGAAATCAGGACTCAACCAATACCAAAAGATTGAGATGATTCCCTGTATTTTATCAGACCACAATGCTCTGAAACTGGAACTCAACCAAAAGAAGAAGTTTGGAAAGAATTCAAACACTTGGAGGCTAAAGACCAACCTGCTCAAGAATAGTGAGATCAACCAGGAAATCAAAGATGAGCTTAAATAATTCATGGAGACCAATGAGAATGAAGACACATTGATGCAAAACCCATGGGACACGGCAAAGGCAGTCCTAAGGGGGAAATACATAGCCATCCAAGACTCACTCAAAAAAATTGAAAAGCCTCAAATACACCAGCTCTCCTTACACCTCAAAGAACTGGAAAATCAAAAACAAAGGAAGCAAACCCCACGTACAAGAAGGGAAATTATCATGATCAGAGCAGAAATCAATGAGTTAGAAACTAGAGAAACAGGAGAATGCATCAATGAATCCAGAAGATGGTTCTTTGAAAGAATCAATAAGATTGATAAGCCACTGGCCAAACTCATCCAAAGGAAAGAGAGAGAAGCCACATTAACAAAATTATGAATGAAAGGGGGGAGATCACGAATAATCCAAAGGAAAAAGGAACAATCAACAGAAATTATTATCAACAACTATATGACAATAATTTAAACAATCTAGAAGAAATGGACACATTCCTGGAAACCCATAATCTTCCAAGACTGAAACAGGAAGAAATTGACAACCTGAATAGACCAACATCTAGTTATGAGATTGAAGCAGTGATCAAAAAACTCCCAAAAAGCAAAACAAAACAAAACAAAAACTCCCAAAAAACAAGAGTCCAGGACCAGACGGATTCCCCGTGGAATTCTACCAAACATTCAAGGAAGAAATAATGCCTATTCCCTGAAACTGATTCAAAAAATAGAAACAGAAGGAAAACTGTCAGTGTTTTTCTATGAAGCCAGCATTACCCTGATCCCCAAATCAGACAAAGACCCCTCAAAAAGGAGTATTTCAGACCAATATCCCTGATGAATATGGATGCCAAGATTCTCAACAAGATCTTAGTTAATAAGATCCAAGAGCACATTAAAAAGATTATTCATCACCACCAAGTGGTATTTGTCCCTTGGTTTCAAGGGTGGTTCTACATTCTCAGATCAATCAACATGAAAGAACAAATCAATAAGAGAAGAGTGAAGGACAACATAGACCTCTCAATTGATGCAGAAAAGCGTTTGACAAAATTCAGCATCCATTCCTGATTAAAACTCTTCAAAGTATAGGGATAGAAGAAACATTCTTCCACATCATCAAGTCTATTTATGAAAAGCCCACTGGAAATATCATTCTCAATGGGGAAAAGCTGAGAAACCTCACGTTGAGATCAGGACCATGACAAGAATGCCCACTCTCACCACTCTTGTTCAACATAGTTCTAGAAGTCCTAGCGACAGCAATCAGACAACAAAAAGAAATAAAACTTATTCAAATTGTCAACGAAGAAGTCAAACTCCCTTCCCAGATAACATGTTATTTATACGAAAAACCCAAAAGACTCCACCCCCTAAATACCAGAACTCATATAGGAATTCAGTAATGTGGCAGGTTACAAAATCAATGCACAGAAATCAGTTGCTTTCCTATACACTAAGAATGAAACTGTGGATAGAGAAATTAGTGAATCTATTCGCAGTGCTAAAATCATAAGATACCTGGGAATAAACCTAACCAAGATGTGAAGGGTCTGTACTCAAAGAACCACAGAATGCTCATGAAAGAAATTGAAGACACAAAAAGGTGGAAAAGCATTCCATATTCCTGGATTGGAAGAATAAACTTTGTTAAAATGTCTATACTGCCCAGAGCAATCTATACTTTCAATGCCATCCCGATCAAAATTCCACTGGATTTTTTCAAAGGCCGGGAACAAACAATCCTAAAATTTGTATGGAACCAGAAAAGACCCCGTATTGCTAAGCAAATGCTGAAAAAGAAAAACCAAGTTGGGGCATCAGATTGCCTGATTTCAAGCTTTACTACAAAGCAGTGAACCTTATGCTCTTTTTAATTGGTTTTAATGGGGCTCTAAGTTATTGCTGTTCCGTAACCACCCGGCGCTTTCCTTTGGGGGTCTTACTGTCCTTGCACCAATTCTGGTGGCTCCCTCTCCCTTGTCTTTATCCTCTGATACCATTTCAAGTGTCCACACTTTGCTTTGCCTCTCTGCTGCTGTCTTCTGCTCCTGTAGAGATCCAGAAGTCAAAAATCTTGCTCCTCAGGTTGATTTCATGTGTGTTCAGTGTAGTCTGGCAGATATTCAGCTCACAGGTCCAGGTTGCAACAGGATCTCCCACCTCTCCACCATCTTGCTTCCTCCGATTCTCATCACTTTTATTCAGCATAGTACTAGAAACCCAACAATCACACAGGGGAAAAAAAAAATAAAAGACCTCCTATTCAGGAAAATAGCAGTAGCATTTTGATCATTTACAGCTGGCATGCTGTTATATATAGAAAAGCATAAATAATCCACCAAAAAAAACTGATAGAACTTGTAAAATATTTAGAAAAATCATAGGAAAAAAATCAATACACATAAATCTGTGGCATTTCAATACACTAATAATAAAACAGCAAAAAGTGATGTTAAAAAATTACAATTGCACCCTAATGATAACATAGCTAGGAATAAACCTAATTGAAGATGTGAAAGAACTTTTCTCTAAAAACTATAAAACAATAATGACACAAGGAAATGGAATGGTAGTACATGCTCATTCCATACTCAATATTTTTAAACATCTAAACTGTACAAAACAATAGACACATTTAATGCAATCCCTATCAAAAACCACCACCATGGGGTGCCTGGGTGGCTCAGTGGGTTAAGCCTCTGCCTTCGGCTCATGACATGATCTCAGGGTCCTGGGATTGAGCCCTGCTTCGGGCTCTCTGCTCAGCGGGGAGCCTACTTCTTCCTCTCTCTCTGCCTGCTTCTCTGCCTACTTGTGATCTCTCTCTCTCTCTCTCTCTGACAAATAAATAAATAAAATTTAAAAAAACAAAAACAAAAACAAAACCACCACCATTTTTCAGAGAGCAAGAATCATTCCAAAATTCATATGAAACCATCAAAGGTCTTGAATAACCAATTTTGAAAAACAAAAGTCATTATAATTGAAGCATCAAAATTCACATATTCAAGTTGTATTTCACACCTGTATTAATGAAAATGGTCTGGTACTGGCACAGAAATGAAAACATAGAACAATGGAATGCAATAGAAAATCCAGAACTGATCTCACAATTATATGGAAAATTAATCTTCAACAAAGCAAGAAAGAATAACCAATGGGGGAAATTTTTTTCAACAAACGGTGGTGGGAAAACTAGACAGCAGCATGCAAAATAATGAAACCAGACAGAAGGGCAAGATGGCAGAGACGTAGGAGACCCTGTTTCAACTGATCCTCTTAATTGAGCTAAATATCTACCAGAACACTCTAAACACCCATGAAATCAGCCTAAGATATAAGATTATACACTTCTGGATCTCTGTGGGGACAGAAGATCATCAGTGTTGAGGTACAGAGGAGTGAGAGTACTCAGACTGATATAGGAGGATAAACAGATGGGGGAGGGATCAGCCAGAAGTGACCCATTGGAACGTAATACCCCAATATGAAAGTGCCCTGTACTTGGGGACCAGTATTAGCTTGGAGTCTGCTGAAAATCACTCAAAAAGAACAAAGGGTCTTAAGGGGCAATTGGTGGAATCAGGCAGCCACAGGTACAAACCAAAGCCCACGGTCCCAGGGTGATCACAGCCAACACCTACCCGAGCCTGAGAGAGCCCGGTGTGGGTTCCAGCCAGAGGTCTCAGGGCCTGCAGCCTTCTGTGACCAGCACAGTCGCTGGATCTGAGCACACCTGACAGGAGTGTGGGCCACACAGTACAATCCCAGCAAAGGCAGTCACCAGGATCAGGCTCACTCAGAGGAATATTGTGGTTTTATTGGCACAGGGGTGCAGAGACAATTGGGGGCCTCAGGTGAGCACTGAGATGGTAGCCGGGGGTGCACACCACCTGTGGGAGGTCACAGTGTTCAGCTGAGTGTGCAGCAGGAGAGTCTGTATTCTGGACTATCCTTAGGGGAGCAAACTAAGGCTTTGCTCTGAGGCAAAGGTCTGGATGAGGGCAGTTTACTTTGCTCTGAACCTCTGAAAAGCTGCAGAATGTCCTCAAAGGACAAAAAAATCCAGAGAACAAAAGCTTGTAAAACCAGTTTCCAAAGAGCACAGCCCCTTGAGAGGGGGCAGGGCAACTCAACCCATGCAAGATTGATTGAAAAACAACCTGACAGTCCCCTCCCCCAGAAGATAAGCCATAAGAACAAGAGCACAACAACCATATGGTCCCCGTAAAACTTTAAAACATCAGCATTGGGGAAAACAATACATTAAACTCCTGGCATTGTACCGAAACCTGTATATTTCATAGATACAAGTTTTCCTTCTTTTTTTTTTTAATGTACTCTCACGATTCTAATACTTTCATTTTTTAACCTACTTAACATTACAATGAAATGATTAATAAAACATATTCCATAATAAATTTTAACTGGAACTCTTTTCATACATATACCTGTGTTTCTTTTCTTTTTCTTTTATAGATAGATAGATATATAGATATATTGATAGATATAGATATATAGATATAGATAGAACCTTCAAGGTAGTCCTTTTTCCCTTTTCAATACTACCCTTACATATAAACCAGTTTTAATTTCCCTGTATCTCTGGAAAACTGAATCCTTTAACAAAGATAACAAGATACACCCAGGAAGTACTGAAATAACCTTCCTTACCCATATCGAGGGTTTATAACCATGTCCCATGTGATTCTTTTGTCAGTGTTTCTGTGTATTTGATTTTGTGATATATAAATCTTATTCATGGGGTTCATTTTGCCTGAGTTTTTCTTTTACCTTAGTCTTGTTTTTGTTTGTTCATTTTTGTTTGTGGACCTTATAAATTTTACTTTTGGGGTTCATTTTGGCTTGGTTTTCTCTTTTGTTTTCCTCTTTTTCTCTCTATTTTTTTCTCTTTTCTTTCTTTTCAGTCGTGACTTCCAATTACCCCAAAACTTTCCAAGGTGCACTTTTCTTGGATTGTGGTTGATATATTCAGCTATACATCCCCTTAACCACATCTCACCAAAATGATTAGGGGGAGGAACACCTAATAGAGAAAAATTCAGAGATTGTGCCTTCTGTGAAAGAACTATTGGACATGGACTTAAACAGTATGTTGGAAAGGGAATTCACGGTAACAGTTATCCAGGCGATGGCGAAGTTGGAGAACCATTAGTGGCAACATACGAATTCTAAGGACAGAAGTGAGGGCTGATCTGGAGTACTAAAAAATGCTATCAATGTGTTCCAATCTAATCTAAATACTCTAAAAACAAGTAAACAGAGGCAGAAAATCAAATTAGTGATCTAGAAGACAAACTGATAGAAAAAAAGGCTCAGGAGGAGGCCTGAAAAAAACACTTCAGAAGCCATGAAAACAGAATCAGGGAAACACCTGATATCATGATATGCTTCAAGATCAGAATTATTAGGATTTGGTTGCCTGGGCGGCGCAGTCGTTAAGCGTCTGCCTTCTGTTCAGCTAAAGATCCCAGGGTCCTTGCATTGAGCCCTGCATCAGGCATCCTATTCGGCCGGGAACCTGCTTCTACCGCTGCCATTCCCTCTGCTTGTGTTCCCTCTCTCACTGTATTTCTCGCTGTCAAATAAATAAAATCTTAAAAAAAAAAAAAAAGAATTATTAGGGTCCTTGAGGGTGTGGAGATAGAGAGAAGACAAGAAGATATAGTTGAACAAATTGTCGATGAAAATTTCCAGAATCTGGGCATTGGAAAAAGTGTTCTTCTCCTAGAAGCAGAAAGGACAACCCCCAAGACCAATTAGTCTAGAAACACCACCAGACTTTTAATTGTGAAATTCGTGAATCATAATTTTCTACAAGAGTTGCTAAGGGCAGCTAGCGGGAAGAGATTCCTTAGTGCACAGTAAGGACCATTAGAATAATGTTAGACATGTCCACAGAAACGTGGCAAGCCAGAAAGTGCCGGCAAGGCATATTCAGGTCAATAAATGAGAAGAACATGCAGCCAGGGATATTTTATCCAGAAAGGCTGACAATCCAATGGATGGAGAGATAAAGAACTTCCAGGGACCAAGGTTAAAAGAGTATGTGACCACCATGCGTCAAAAAGAAGAAAGAACCCAAGAGCGACATAGAACAGAAATTTAAATATATAGTCTATAGAAACAAGGACTTCACAGGCAACATGATGTCAATAAAAACTTATCTTTCAATAATCACTCTCAACGTGAACAGCTTAAAAGCTCCCATAAGAAAAAACAGGGTCACAGACTGGATAAAATGGTAGAACCCATCCATATGCTGTCTACATGAGACATATTTGGAACCTAAAGATACATCCAGACTGAAAATGAAGGGATTGAGAACAGTCTTTCATGCCAACAGACCTCAAAAGAAAGCTGGGGTAGTGATTCCCATATCAGATTAATTAGATTTTAAAGTAAAGACTGTGATCAGAGATACAGAAGGACACTACATTATTCTTAAACGGTCTGTCCACCAAGAAGATCTAGCATTTATGAATATTTTTTGCCTCTATTATGGGAGCAGCCAACTACATAAACCAACTGCTAATCAAAATAAAGACTCATAATGATATGAACACATTAATTGCAGGGGATTTTAACGCACCATTCTCAGTAACTGACAGATAATCGAAGCAGAAAATCAATAATGAATCAAGAGCTTTGAATGATACATTTGACCTGATGAACCTCATATTATAGACAGAACATTCCACCCTTAAACAACACAATACTCATTCGTCTCAGGTGCACATGGAAATTTCTCCAGAATAGAACACAGACTGGGCCACAGATCAGGGTGCAACTGATACCAAAATATTGAGATTCATTCCTAGATATTCTCAGACCACAATGCTTTGAAACTGGAACTCAACCAAAAGAAAACGTGTCGAAGGAAGAAAGACACCTGGAAGCTAAAGACCATCCTGCCAAAGAATGTTTGGATCAACCAGGAAATCAAAGAATAACATAAACAAATCATGGAAATCAATGAGAATGAAGACACATTGGTCTAAAACCAGTATGGAGTATGGCAAAAGCAGGCATATGGGGAAAGACATAACCATTCAAGCCTCACAGAAAGAAAAATGAAAATCCCAAAAACACCAACTCTTCCACACCTTAAAGAACTGGAAAATCTTCCTCAATTTCTTTCATGAGCACTTTGTAGTTTTCTGAGTACAGATTCTTTGCCTCTTTGGTTAGGTTTATTCCTAGGTATCTTATGGTTTTGGGTGCAATGGTAAATGGAATCGACTCCTTAATTTCTCTTTCTT
>CM053607.1:127363085-127381681 GCA_028646535.1 Procyon lotor | reverse complement strand
GGCAGCATAGCGGTCATACGACATCACCAGAAGGAGGGCAAACTCTGTGCCAGCAAGGGAAACAACAAGGAAAACCTGTGAGGCACATCCCATGAAGGAGATGGTATGGGTGTTTGTCAGAGTGTTCATGATGGATTTGGGGACAGTGACCGAGATGTAACAGATATCAATCAAAGACAAATTTTTCAGGAAGAAATACATGGAAGATTGGAGATGATGGTCCATGGTGGTGAGGGTGATGATGAGGAGGTTCCCCATCAGTGCTGCCACATAAACCAGGGAGAAGAATGCTGCATAAAGTCTCTGTAGCACCTGATCATCAGGGAATCCCATGAGCAAGAATGTTATGTTGGTCATGGTGATTAAATTCTTAGCCTCACTGATTCTTATCTGCAGAAATAAAGATAATACTGATAACTAACCCATTTAGATATTGTCATATTCATCTTTACTTAAACTTTAAGGCATTTTGATTCTGAGTGACCATCAAAATACTACCACAGAAACACATCACATAGCCCTCTCCCCCCAACCTCTAGAACAGTATTTATGGAGAGGTCAATGAAATATGGTTGGCTTTGAGCACAACTTAAAGAGTCAGAAAATGCAGAAAAATGCTGTATGTTGTTTATTTCAGAACAACAACAACAATTTTTAATTTTCTTGACTTAGGAGTCTAGCAGAGAGGCACAACACCTTTGGGAAAAATCTGCCTAGAAATCTGTTAACATACTTCATGGGTGCAGCTGAAAATAATGAAAATAATGTCATCTTTCATGGATGACTGCATCCGGAGATCATTGGCCAAACATTGCTCTTGACAAAGTAAATAAATACAACAAAATAAATATATATGTTTGTATTTATCAAATAAGATTAGACAGGCAGAAAGCTGTTTGCTTCTGTTGAAGCAAACTGGGATGCTAAATTTTCTTCCTGATAGTAAATATTGATATTACTGATAAAATAGAAAATGCCCAAAATGTAACATCCTGAATATCCAAGATAAATCAATTCATGTGATATTTTACTTGTTCAATCATAAGATAACACCGCAACAGTGTCTTGCCTATCGCCATAAAATTGGTCTTTCAATAACCACATAATAATGAGTCAAGGACACTTATATAATCTTCTGTCTCCTTGAGTCTTTTATTTAAACAAAAAGTAAGTGGCCTGAATACACAGAGACAGCAAGTAAGATAATCACAACATTTTCTATTCCCCTTGGTTCATGAAATAAAATGGGTGAAAAATATCTTCACCAATTATTAAAGGTGATACAGACAGCAATTTTAAAATTTGTTTCTCTTGAGGACAACAGAAGAACAATGCTTAAGCAAATCCACCCCCCAACATGTTTTTTTTTTTCCTTACCATATATTAAAGGTGCCAGTTAGATATAAAGTGACAAGAGAAGATCCAAATAAGTACATTGGAATGAGGCACATATTTCTTCTGTTCCATCCCTCAATTCTGTGTTCTTACACGTGTAGAAGAAATAGATTGTCTTAAGTATCTTCCCTCAAAAGACATTTCATTCGATAATTGATGCTTTTTCCATGACCAAACTTATTTAATCATCACTATATGTCTTGTGTAATTGCTGAGCTGCAAGCTTTCTTTCAATCTCCAGCATTATTTTAAGATTAATGATCTTCTGACTTTCACATGGGGTCATAGTTACATATATGGGATGGGAATTAATTAGAAGAAATGGACATTTTTTTTTATGACAGAGAGTATCCCCTGAGGACCCGGAGGGCAACCTTAAATCCCTGACCTAGAACAACTCAGAAGGATAATTCACTTGCTTCTCACAATTTTCCATTGTAAGCGTACCACAACGATTTCATTAATACTCTCAGGTTTTTGCTTTTCTATTTATTGAAGTGTTACAACATCAAGATTTTCACAGAAAAGAGAACATTTGAATTCAATAATTGAAATTTAAATTCAGGAAGACATATTAAGTTTTGGATGCTGTTTTGCTTTATTTTCTTTTAGTTCTGCCCCCCATCTTCCCTTTTTAAATACTGATATATATGCAAATGTTATCCATGAAAAATTACAAGCAATCTAGGAAACCTAAATTAAAGTGAAACTTTCCCCACTCCCACTTTTCTTCTAAGGGCCCATGAG
Source organism: Procyon lotor (assembly GCA_028646535.1). NCBI lineage: Eukaryota > Metazoa > Chordata > Mammalia > Carnivora > Procyonidae > Procyon > Procyon lotor. The sequence continues at coordinate 127,379,539 of CM053607.1, read as the reverse complement.
ACGTGCAAGAGTGGGAATGTTTACTGCAATACACCTCCTGTGACTTTGCAGGCATATTCATAAGAATGCATCAAGTGATATTTACCAAACATGATTCAGAGACTCTCTTTTTACATGATATATCTTATGTCTTCTTGTTTCTATGTAAAAGCATATCATTAAGTATTATAAATATTCAATGTTTTGTTTTAAAGTTTATATTCACATCATATGTAACCTTTTTTTTTTTTTATAGATTTTATTTATTTGACAGCGAGAAACACAGCGAGAGAGGGAACACAAGCAGAGGGAATGGTAGCGGGAGAAGCAGGCTTCCTGCCGAGCAGAGAGCCCGATGCGGGGCTCGATCCCAGGACCCTGGGATCATGACCTGGGCCGAAGGCAGACGCTTAACGACTGAGCCACCCAGGCGCCCCCATATGTAACCTTTTAATTAACATCATTTTACATGCCTTGTCTGTGCATGTATGTACATAATACTTTGACTCAGTCTCTTGAATTGTAATTAGTATATCTAGGGTATGGCCATCTCAATTTTTTAATAAATTCTAAAAAATTTCTGAAAATGTTTGGAAATGTCTATTCTAACCAAATATTTAAGAGTTTTGCATTAACAAACTATGTAATATTTTACTTATTTCCATTTGTTAAGGTATAGAAATAATTCACCATTTTAACCATTGTTAAGAATACAAGTATAACTATGGAGTAAATTTATACCATTGTGCAATAAACACTACCCTCCATCTAACTTTTTGTGTTCCCCAATTGAAATTGCATACCCTTTAAAATATGTGTCTTTGGGGTTTTGATTTGCATTTCCCTGATGATTAGTGAGGTTGAGCAAATCATTATGTGTCTGCTGGCCATCAGTATTTTTCTTGGATATAAAATGGACATATTCTGTCCATTTTTTAAGTGGATGTTTTGATGTTGAGTTTTTTAAGTTATCTCAGTATTTTGGATATTAACCCCATTTTGGTTATGATCAAGCCATTTCCAACAACATGGATGGTCCTAGTGGGTGTTATGCTAACTGAAATAACTCAGACTGAGAACAAATAACATATAATTCCACTCATATGTGGCATCTAATTAAATAAACAAGCAAGCAAGCAAACAAACAAAAGGCAGACTCAGACTTAGAAATTCAGAAAACATACTAATTGTTGCCAGAAGAGAGGGGAATGGAGATGGGAAAAAATAGTGAAGGGAGATACAGGCTCTCAGTTATGAAGTGAATAGGTCATGGGAATAAAAGGCACGACATAAGAAATATAGTCAATGCTATTGACTATTGTATTGTGGCAGATAGAAGCTACACTTATGGGGAGAATAGAGTAATATACGAATTTGTCAAATCACTGTATTGTACACTTGAAGCTAATGTGACATTGTTTATCAACTATAGGAAAACAAAACAAAACAAAACTTCCCATTGCCTTCTTTCTTCAGTATCTGAAAACTGTTGCACTGCCTCTATGAATTTGATTATTGTAGGTACCTCGTATAAACAAATCATGCACGCTTTATATTTTCATTCATTATGCGGTTGTTTTACTTAACATAATGTCTCCAGATTTTATCAATATTGCAGAATATGTCAAAGATTCTCTTTTTAAAGTTGAATGATGCCTGCTTATATTTATATACTATCCATGTTTTTACTCATTACTCCATGAATCAACATTTGGGTTGATGGGCTATTATAACAATGTTGCTATTAAAATGGGTGTACAAATATCTGTTCAAAGCTCCTTTTCAATTCTTATGGATGTACAAGCACAAATGAAATTACTGAGTCACTTAATAATTCAATATTTAATTATTTTAGTAACTGAATACTGTTTTCCCTGTGAAATTTCACATTTCAACCTGTTCTGGACAAGACAGGGATAAATTTAACCACATCTTCTCCAACACGGTCTTTTTTTTTTCTTTTATTTCCTTCTTTCCTCTCTTTCTCCCTAACTTCTTCTCCCCTACAATAACCATCCTAATGTGTATGAGGTGGTATATGGTTGTGGTTTTGTGCTGCATTTCCCTAATAATTGAATAACTTACTATGTACTCATCAGTGTATCTTCTTTGGAGTAATTTCTATAAAAGTAATTTGCCCATTTTTAATGAAGTTGCTTTTTATTCTTGTTTTTGAGTTGTAGGAGTAATTTATGTGTTCTGATATGAATCCTTACCAGAAATATGACATGTAAATATTTTCTTCCATTACATGCATTGCTTTTTCACCCTGTTGATAATGCCCCTCATTGCATGGATATTTCAATTTTAATGGAGTCCAACTTGTGTAGTTTTTATTTTGTCTGTGTTTTTCATGAAATGATCAATAAATCATTTCCAAATCAGTTGTGATGAATTTATCTCCATGTTTTCTTCTAAGAGATTTATACTTTAAGTCATATTTAGATCTTTTCTTGATCTATTTTATTTCCTGTGCCTAGTGTAAGATTTGGGCATAACAGTGTTATTTTACATGTAGAAATTGTATTTCCAGATTTAGGTAACCAAAGATGTTCCCCTTTACTTTCTAGAAACTATGCTTTTGTGACTAGTCAAGACATAGCGAAATTACATTAACAGCATAGATCATATACATTATATTTAGATTCATGTCTGTCTTTTTTTAACCTTTTCTAAAATCAGCTGTAGCTGAATTTTCTTAACAGTCGAAAGTTCAATTTCTCTCTTGAGCTAGAAATCCCAAAAATACTTTTGTAAAATTTGGTCTAATTCATATTGCTTTAATCTTATTCACACATATTCACTATCATTCAGTTATTAAAGAAATAAGTCAAACTTAAACAAAATGTTCAGAAGCAACTGTGGCACAATTTCTATAATTTTAATATTAAAATATTTTTGAAGTCTTCTGTGAAATAGACACTCTCAAGACTCAGATCAGTAAACAATTTTTTATTTAACAACCAAAATAAATGTGACATTTTAAGCAATTCAGTTGACGTTATTTTGGTGATTTAATGAATGTTTTTATAGGAAAAGCAAATATTATTTTACAATTTTGAACAATTCTGTTTATGGTTATACGTATATACTTCATCACCTACCCAATGTTGCTTAAACAACAAGTAATTCCTATATTCTTTGGACATTTGTAACCTAAAAATATTCTGAGAAGGGAGGCTAGCTTCTTGTATTCTTTTCCTAGTTACTCAGAAGTTAAGAAATAGTAGAAAAATTATTTCAACTTTGTTAAGGGCTTTTGGCTCTCAATATGGGTATCATTTTTTGATAATATCTTCTCTCCAAATTCAAGATCTTCAGTGATTTCTCTTCATGAGCTGTTATTAACAAGGAAATGATAACTTTGAAGGACAGAGTGGAAAAGATGGATTTAACAGATATATCCAGAACATTTCATCCTAAAGAAAGCAAGAGGCACATGATTATCAAATGCATAAGAAACAGTCTCCAGATTAGATCATTTAATAGACCATGAAACAAAATGCAACAAATTAAAGAAAAACTTTCAACAAAGTACTTTTATATGAAACATACTATAAAATAATAAAAGCCTTTAGGAAAAACCCATAGCTAACATCATCTTTAATGATGAAAATTTGAGAACTTTCCTCTAAGATCATGAACAAGACAAGGATATCCATTCTCTCCACTCTTATTCAGCATAGTACAAAAACCACAACAATCACACAGGGAAAAAATATAAAAGGAATCCTAATCAGGAAGGAAGAAGTAACATTTTCATGATTTGCAGATGACATATTGTTCTATATAGAAAACCATAAATAATCCACCAAAAAACTGATAGAACTATTAAAAATTTCAGAAAAGTCATAGGAAAAAATCAATACACATAAATCTGTGGCAATTCTATACACTAATAATAAAGCAGCAAAAAGGAAGTTAAAAAAATTACAATTGCACCAAAATCATATCATAGCTAGGAATAAAGCTAATTGAAGATGGGAAAGAACTTTTCTCTAAAAAACTATAAAACAATGATGACACAAGGAAATGGAATGACAGTACATGCTCATTCCATACTCAATATCCTTAAAACATCCAAACTGTACAAAACAATATCCACATTTAATGCAATCCCTATCAAAAACCACCACCATTTTTCAGAGAGCAAGAACCATTCTAAAATTCATATGAAACCATCAAAGATCTTGAGTAACCAAACTTGAAAAACAAAAGAACTTATAGTTAAAGCATCAAAATTCACATATTCATGTTGTATTTCAAAGCTGTATTAATGAAAATAATCTGGTACTGGCACAAAAATGGATACATGGAACAATGGAATACAATAGAAAATCCAGAACTGATCTCATTAATTAGATGGTCAATTAATCTTCAACAAAGCAAGAAAGAATAACCAATGGGGGAAATTTTTTCAACAAATGGTGGTGGCAAAACTAGACAGCAGCATGCAAAATAATGAAACCAGTCAGAGGGGCAAGATGGCAGAGACGTAGGAGACCCTATTTCAACTAATCCTCTTAATTGAGCTAAATATCTACCAGAACACTCTAAACACTCATGAAATCAGCCTAAGATATAAGATTATACACTTCTGGATCTCTGTGGGGACAGAAGATCATCAGCATGAGGTACAGAGGAGTGGGAGTACTCAGACTGATATAGGAAGATAAACAGATGGGGGAGGGATCATCCAGAAGTGACCCATTGGAAAGTAATACCCCAATATGAAAGTGGCCTGTACTTGGGGACCAGTATTAGCTTGGAGTCTGCTGAAAATCACTCAAAAAGAACAAAGGATCTTAAGGGGCAATTGGTAGAATCAGGCAGCCACAGGTACAGACCAAAGCCCACGGTCCCAGGGTGTTCACAGCCAACACCCACCTGAGCCTGAGAGAGCCCCGTGTGGGTTCCAGCCAGAGGTCTCAGGGCCTGCAGCCTTCTGTGACCAGCACAGCCGCTGGATCTGAGCACACATGACATGAGTGTGGGCCACACAGTACAATCCCAGCAATGGCAGTCACCAGGATCAGGCTCACTCAGAGCAATATCGCCTGTGGTTTTATTGGCACAGGGGTGCAGAGACAATTGGGGGCTTCAGGGGAACACTGAGATGGTAGCTGGGGGTGCACACCACCTGTGGGAGGTCACAGTGTTCAGCTGAGTGTGCAGAAGGAGAATCTGTATTCTGGACTATCCAGAGGGGAGCAAACTAAGGCTTTGCTCTGAGGCGGTCTGGATGAGGACAGTTTACTTTGCTCTGAACCTCTGAAAAGCTGCAGAATGTCTCCAATAGACAAAAAAAATCCCAAGAACAAAAGCTTGAAAAAACAGTTTCCAAAGAGCACAGCCCCTTGAGAGGGGGCAAGGCAACTCAACCCATGCAAGACTAATTGAAAAACAAGCTGGTAGACCCCTCCCCCAGAAGACAAACCAAAAGAACAAGAGCACAACAACCACAGGGTCCCTGTAAAACTGTAAAAATCAGCATCAGGGGAAAACAATATATTAAGCTGCTGGCATTGTCCCAAAACCTGTATATTTCATACATACAGGCTTTCTTTCACTTTTTTAAGGCATTCTCATGATTCGTATACTTTCATTTTTTTTCATATGCTTTCATTTTTTAACCTACTTACCATTACAAGGAGATGATTCATAAAACATATTCCATAATAAATTTTTAACTGGAACTCTCTTCATGTATATACCTGTGTTTCTTTTCTTTTTCTTATATATTTAGATACATTTAGATAGATATATTGGTAGATATATCTACCTATATATATATAGGTAGAACCTTCAAGGTAGTTCTTTTTCCCTTTTCAATACTACCCCTATATATAAACCAGTTTTAATTTCCCTGTAACTCTGGAAAACTGAATCCTTCAACAAAGATAACAAGGTACACCCAGAAGAACTGAAATAACCTTCCTTACCCATATTGAGGGTTTATAACCATGTCCCATGTTATTCTTTTTTCAGTGTTTCTGTGTATTTGATTTTGTACTATATAAATCTTATTCATGGGGCTCATTTTGGCTGAGTTTTTCTTTTACATTCGTCTTCTTTTTGTTTCTTCCTTTTTGTTTATGGACCTTATAAATTTTACTTTTGGGGCTCATTTTGGCTTGGTTTTCTCTTTTGTTTTCCTCTTTTTTCTCTCGTTTTTTTTTTTCTTCTTTCTTTTCAGTAGTGGTTTCAATTACTCCAAAACTTCCCAAGGTGTACTTTGCTTGGATTGTGGTTGATATATTCAGCTCTACATCCCCTCAACCACATCTCACCAAAATGATTAGGGAGAGGAACACCTAACTGAGGAAAATTTCAGAGACTGTGCCCTCTGTGAAAGAACTATTGGACATGGACATAAACAGTATGTTGGAAAGGGAATTCATGGTAACAATTATCCAGGCAATGGCTAGGTTCAAGAAAACCATTAGTGGCAACATACAAGTTCTAAGGACGGAAGTGAGGCCTGATCTGGAGTCCTAAAAATGCTATCAATGAGATCCAATCTAATCTAAATACTCTAACAGCAAGTAAACAGAGGCAGAATATCAAATTAGTGATCTAGAAGACAACCTGATAGAAAAAAAGGCTCAGGAGGAGGCCTGAAACAAACACTTCAGAAGCCATGAAAAGAGAATCAGGGAAACAATTGATATCATGAAATGCTAAGCATCATAAAATGCTTAAGATCAGACTTAATAGGATCCTTGAGGGTGTGGAGATAGAAGACAAGAAGATATAGTTGAACAAATTGTGGATGAAAATTTCCATAATCTGGGGAATGGAAAAAGTGTTCTTCTCCTAGAAGCAGAAAGGGCTCCCCCCAAGACCAACAAGACTAGAAACACCTCCAGACTTTTAATTGTGAAATTCACGAATAATAATTTTAGACAAGAGTTCCTAAGGGCAGCTGGGGGAAGAGATTCCATAGTGCACAGTAAAGACCATTACAATAATGTTAGACCTGTCCACAGAAACGTGGCAAGCCAGAACGGGCTGGCAAAGCATAATCAAGTCAATAAATGAGAAGAACATGCAGCCAGGGATATTTTATCCAGCAAGGCTGACAATCCAGTGGACGGAGAGATAGCTTCCAGGAACAACAAGGTTTAAGAGTATGTGACCACCATGCTGACATTACAAAAAATATTAAGGGGGTTTGTATAAAAGAAGAAAGAACCCAAGAGTGGCAAAGAACAGAAATTTAAATATATAGTCTATAGAAACAAAGACTACACAGGCAAGATGATGTCAATAAAACTTATCTTTCAATATTCACTCTCAAAGTGAACAGCTTAAATGCTCGCATGAAACAAAACAAGGTCACAGACTGGATAAAATGGCAGAAACCATCCATATGCTGTATACATGAGAGATATTTGGAATATAAAGATACATCCAGACTAAAAGTGAAGGGAAGGAGAGCAATATTTCATGCCAACAGACCTCAAAAGAAAGCTGTGGTAGTGATTCCCATATCAGATAAATTAGATTTTAAGGTAAATACTGTGATCAGAGATATAGAAGGACGCTAGATAATTCTTAAAGGGTCTGTCCACCAAGAAGATCTAACATTTATGAATATTTATGCCTCCAATATGGGAGCAGCCAACTACATAAACCAACTGCTAATCAAAGTAAAGACTCATATTGATATGAACACATTAATTGCAGGGGATTTTAACACACCGTTCTCAGTAACTGACAGATCACCCAAGCAGAAAATCAATAATGAATCAAGAGCTTTGAATGATACCTTGGACCTGATGAACCTCATATTATAGACAGAACATTCCACCCTTAAACAACACAATACTCATTCTTCTCCAGTGCACATGAAAATTTCTCCAGAATAGAACACAGACTGGGCCACAGATCAGGTTGCAACTGATACCAAAATATTGAGATTATTTCCTAGATATTCTCAGACCACAATGCTTTGAAACTGGAACTCAACCACAAGAAAAAGTGTGGAAGGAATAAACACACCTGGAAGCTACCTACCATCCTGCCAAAGAATGTTTGGATCAACCAGGAAATCAAAGAATAACATAAACAATTCATGGAAACCAATGAGAATAAAGACACATTGGTCTAAAACCTATGGGATATGGCCAAGGCAGGCATAAGGGGAAAGACATAACCATTCAAGCTTCATAGAAAAAAAAAAACGAAAATTCCGAAAACACCGACTCTTTTCCCACCTTTAAGAACTGGAAAATTAACAACAAATTAGCCGACCTTATGCACAAGAAGGGAACTAATTAGGATTAGAGCAGAGGACAATAAATTAGAAACTAAAGATACAGTAGAACACATCAAATAGCTGGAAGCTGGATCTTTGACAGAATTAATAAGATTGATAAATCATTGGTCAAACGAATCCTATAGAAAAGGGAGAGGACCCAAATTAATGAAATTATGAATGAAAAGGAAGAGATCACACCTATTCCAAAGGAAATAGAAACAAACATCAGAAATTATTATCATCAGCTATGTGCCAAAATTTAAGCAACCTAGAAGAAATGGATGGATTCCTGGAAACCTATGAACTTCCAAGACTGAAACAGGAAGATATTGACAACCTGAATAGACCAATATATAATAACGAGTTGGAAACAGTGATCAAAAATCTCAAACAAAACAGGAGGCCAAGATCTGATGGATTCCCTCAGAATTCTACCAAATATTCAAAGAAGAAATAATACTTATTCTCCTGAAGTTGTTTAAAAAAATAGAAACAGCAGGAAAACCTCCAGACTCTTTCTATGAAGCCAGCATTACCTTGATACCCAAGCCAGGCAATGACCCCATCCAAAAGGAAAATTTCAGATCAATATCCCTGATGAATATGTATGCCAAGATTATCAAGAAGATGCTAGCTAATAGGATCCAATGGTACATTAAAAAGACTATCTACCATGACCAGGTGAGATTTATCCCTCAGATGAAAGGGCAGTTCCACATTCGCAAATCCATCAGTGTGATAGAACAAATCAATAAGACATGTCTCCAAAGCAAAAGAAACAATGAATATGAATATTTGGGACTTCATCAAGATGAAAATCTTGGGCACAGAAAAGGAACAGTCAATTAAACAAACAGGAAACCCATGGAATGGGAAAAGATATTCATAAATTACACTAGAGGCAAAGGTCTGATATCCAAGGTCTATAAAGAACACCTCAAACTCAACACTCAAAAAATAGATCATCAAGTCAAAAAACGCGCAGAAGACATGAGCAGACAATTCTCCAAAGAAGACATACAAATGGTTAACAGACACATGAAAAAATGTTAATCATCTTTAACCATCAGGGAGATTTAAATCCACACCACATTGAGATAACACCTTACACCATTTAGAATGTCCAAAATCAACAAGACAGCAAACAACGTGTTTTGGAAAGGATGTGGAGAAAGGGGAACCCTCTCACACTGTTGGTGGGGGTGCAAGATTGTGCAGCCACTTTGGAAAGCATTGTAGAGATTCCTTTAAAATTTAAAAATAGAGGAGGGAGGCAAGATGGCAGAGAGGTAGGAGACCCTGTTGCAACCTGTCCCCAAAAGTGAGCTGGATATCTGCCAGACCACGCTGAACACCCATGAAATCAACCAGAGGAGCAAGATTTTTCACTTCTGGATCTCTACAGGAACAGAAGACAGCAGAAGAGAGGTAAAACACAATGGTATCAGAGGACAAACAAAAGGGGGAGGGAGCCACCAGAAGCGACACAAGGACAGTAATATCCCAAAGGAAAGTGCCAGGTGGTTGTGGAGCAGCAATAACTTAGAGCCCAGTTAAAAACACTTAAAAAGAGCATAAGCTTCTGAAGAGCAGCGAGTGGAAGGGGGTGGGCGTGGGTTTGGGCCTCAGCCCACAGGAAGGACACCACTCTCCACAGAGAGACCAGTGGGGGGCGGGGTCCCACTCCCTGCACCATTCTGTGGGCCAGGAGAGCATGCTCCTGAAAGCACCTTAGAGAGTCTGCTGGAGTCCCAGGGCCAGCAGCTTTTCTCTGGATACAGCGCTCTCTAGACCGTGCACCCCTGAAGGCAAGAACTGCGTGACCTGTGCATAAATCTTGGCAAGAATCTGGCCATACCCCGCCAGAGCCTGAGGAGTCCCCAAACTGCTGAGTGCATGCCACCTAGGACAGGCTGCACTGGGAGAATTGCAGAGGGGAGGGTCTGTTCTGGACCACCCAGAGGGGAGCAGAGTCTGGCTTCTCTGTGACTGGGAGGTCTGGGTAAGGACAGGCAGATTCCTCCCTTAGACTCTGAAAAGGAGAAAAAGCTACAAAAGGCCAAAAGGCCTCAGAGAGCTAAAGACTAAGAAACTGGGTTCCACAGAGCTCTGCCCCTTGACTGGGGGACAGGATGACTCAACACAAGCAAAATTGACTGGAAAACAACACGCCAGGCCCCTCCCCCAGAAGACAAGTCAAAAAAACAAAAGGACTATAACCACAGGGTCCCCATAACTTTAAATCCCCAACAACAGCGGAAATCAATATATTAAGTGCCGGATAAAACCCTCAAACATGTGTATTTCATAGATACAAGTTTTTTTTTTCTTCTTTCTCTCTTTTCTATTCTCTATATTTTTTAATTCACTTGTTTTCAAATGTCTTGGTTTGATTTTGTTTTCTGTTTTTATTTTTTTCTTTTTAACTAATTAACATTACAACTAGAGGCTTAATACAATGATAAACCCAGGAAGACCTGATATAACATTCCTCACACATGAGGAAACCCTCCCATCCTTCCTTCTGTCAGTGTTTCTACCTATTTGCTTTTGTTCTGGTATTAGATATAATCACATTTCTGGGGTTTATTCAGACTAGGTTCTTTAATTTCTTGTCATCTACTTTTGTCGGTCTATGTTTGTTCGTGTCAGTCTACATACTTCATAAATCTTATAGTTGGGGCCCATTCTGGCTGGGATCCCCTCTATTTATTTTTCTCTCTATCCTTCTTATCCTTATTCTTTATTTTTAATGGTGAATACCAATTGCTCTAAAACTCCAGAGTGCACCCTTCTTGGATTGCGGCAAAATATCCAACTACATATCCTCTCATCCATTTCTCATCAAAGTAACTAGGAGGAGGAACACCCAACAGAGGAAGAACCCAGAGATTGAGCCCTCTCCCTCAGAACTGTTAGACATGGACATTAACAGTACGTCAGAAATGGAATTCATGGTGACAATTATCCAGGCAATGGCTAGGATGGAGAAAAACATTAATGACAACATACAATCTCTAAGGGCAGAAATAAGAACCAGTAGAGCAATATAAGAAGTGCTATCAGTGAGATCCAATCCAAACTAAATAGTTTAACAGCTCGAGCTTCAGATATGGAGGATAGAATTAGGGATCTAGGGGATAAAATGGTAGAGAAGAAAGGGCAGGAGGAGAGCTGGAGCATACTGCTCAGGAATGATGAGAAGAGACTTTGGGAAATAAATGACACCATGAAACGTTCCAACGTCAGGATTATTGGAATCCCAGAGGGGGTAGAGAAAGACAGAAGACTAGAAGATATAGCTGACCAAATTCTGAATGAAAACTTCCCCAGTATGGGGAATGGAACAAAGGTTCATGTCCTACAGGCAGAAAGGACACCTGCCAAAATCAATGAGTCTAGAAATACAGTGAGACACATAATAGTAAAATTTGCAAATTATAATTTTAGACAAGAGATCCTGAGGGCAACTAGGGGGAAGAGATCACTTACATATAGAGGACGACCCATCAGAATAACGTCAGACCTGTATAAGCCAAAAAGGGCTGGCAAGACATATTCAGGGCACTAAACAAGAAGAACATGCAGCCAAGGATACTTTATCCAGCAAGGCCGACATTCAAAATGGATGGAGAGATAAAGAGCTTCCAATACCAGCAAGGATTAAAAGATTATGTGACCAAGAAACCAAGCACTCCAGGAACTATTAAAGGGGGTTCTATAAATGTAGAGAGAACCCATGAGTGACTTAGAACAGAAATTTACAATCAATAGAAAAAGGACTACACAGGAATCATGATGTCAATAAACACTTATCTTTCAATAATTACTCTTAACATGAACAGACTAAACACTCCCATAAAATGACACATGGTTGCAGAATGGATAAAACGACAGGACCCATCCATATGCTGTCTACAAGAGACACATTTGGAACCAAAAGATACATCCAGATTGAAAGTGAAAGGATGGAGAACCATCTTTCATGCCAGTGGGCCTCAAAAGAAAGCTGGGGTAGCAATTCTCCTATCAGATAAATTAGATTTTCAGCTAAAGTCTGTTATCAGAGATACAGAAGGACACTACATCATTCTGAAAGGGTCTATCCTCCAAGATGATCTAACAATTGTAAATATTTACGCCCCCAACACAGGAGCAGCCAACTACATAAACCAACTGTTAATCAAAATAAAGAGTCACATTGATAGAAATACAATCATAGCAGGAGATCTTAATACTCCACTCTCAGTAACAGACAAATCATCTAAACAGAAAATCAATAAAGAAACAAGAATTTTGAATGACACATTGGACCAGATGGACCTTATAGATATATACAGAACATTCTACCCTAAAAATACAGAATACTCATTTTCTCAAGCGCACATGGAACTTTCTCCAGAATAGACCACATGCTGGGCCACAAATCAGGACTCAACCAATACCAAAAGATTGAGATGATTCCCTGGATTTTCCCAGACCACAATGATCTGAAACTGGAACTCAACCACCAGAAGAAGTTTGGAAGGAATTCAAACACTTGGAGACTAACGACCAACCTGCTCAAGAATGCTGAGATCAAACAAGGAAATCAAAGATGAGCTTAAACAATTCACGGAGACCAATGAATATGAAGACACATCGATGCAAAACCTATGGGACGCAACAAAGGCGGTCCTAAGGGGGAAATACATTGCCATCTAAGCCTCCCTCAAAAAAATTGATGAATTTTGAATACACCAGCTCTCCTTACATCTCAAAGAACTGGAAAATCTACAACAAAGGAAGCCAACCCCACGCACAAGAAGAGAAATAATCAAGATCAGAGCAGTGATCAACGAGTTAGAAACTAGAGAGACAGTAGTACACATCAACGAATCCAGAAGTTGGTTCTTTGAAAGAATCAATAAGATTGACAAGCCACTTGCCAAACTCATCCAAAAGAAAAGAGAGATGAACCAAATTAGCAAAATTATGAATGAAAGGGGATAGATCACGACTAATCCAAAGGAAATAGAAACAATCATCAGAAATTACTATCAACAACGCTATGCCAATAAGTTAAACAGCCTAGAAGAAATGGATGCATTCCTGGAAACACACAATCTTCCAAGAATGAAATAGGAAGAAATTGACAACCTGAATAGACCAATGTCTAGTAATGATCAAACACCTCCCAAAAAACAAGAGTCCAGGACCAGACGGATTTCAAGGGGAGTTCTACCAAACACTCAACGAAGAAATAATACTTATTCTACTGAAACTGTTTCAAAAATAGAAACAGAAGGAAAACTGCCAGACTCATTCTATGAAGCCAGCATTAACCTGATCCCTAAACTGGGTAAAGATCCCTCAAAAAGGAGAAATTCAACCAATATCCCTGATGAATATGGATGCAAAAATTCTCAAAATATGCTAGCTAATAGGATCTAACAGCACATTAAAAAGATTATTCATCGTGACCAAGTGGGATTTATCCCTGGGATGCAAGGGTGGTTCAATATTTGCAAATCAATCCATGTGAGAGAACAGATCAATAAGAGAAGAGAGAAGAATCACATGGTCCTCTCAATTGATGCAGAAAAAGCATTTGACCAAATTCAGCATCCACTCCTGATTAAAACTCTTTGAAGTAGAGGGATAGAAGTAAAATTCCTCAACACCCTCAAGTCAATCCATGAAAAGCACACATCAAATATCATTCTCAATGAGCAAAAGCTGACAGCCTTCCTTTTGAGATCAAGAACACGACAAGGATGCCCACTCTCACCACTCTTGTTCAACATAGTGCTAGAAGTCCTAGAGACAGCAATCAGACAACCAAAAAAATAAAAGGTATTCAAATTGGCAATGAAGAAGTCAAACTATCTCTCTTCGCAGAGGACATGTTGCCCTGTATGTAAAACCCAAAATACTCCACCCCAAACTACTAGAACTCATACAGGATTCAGTAATGTGGCAGGATACAAAATCAATGCACAGAAATCAGTTGCTTTCCTATACATAAACAGTGAAATGGTAGAAGGAGAAATTAGGGAATCTATTCCATTTATGATAGCACCAAAAACCATAAGATATCTGGGGATAAACCTAACCAAAGAGGTGAAGGATCTATACTTGAAGAACTACAAAACACTCATGAAAGAAACTGAAGAAGACATAAAGAGTTGGAAAAGCATTCCAAGTTCCTGGATTGGAAGAATAAACATTGTTAAATGTCTATACTGCCCAGAGCAATCTATACTTTCAATGCCATTCCGATCAAAATTCCACTGGATTTTTTCAGAGGCTTGGAACAAACAATCCCAAAGTTTGTATGGAATCAAAAAAGACCCCGATTGCTAAGCAAATGCTGAAAAAGAAAAACCAAGCTGGGGGCATCACATTGCCTGATTTCAAGCTTTAATACAAAGCATTGATCGCCAAGACAGCATGGTACTGGCACAAAAACAGACACATAGACCAGTGGAACAGAATAGAGAGCCCTGATATGGACCTGCAACTGTATGGTCCAATAATCTTTGACAAAACAGGAAAAAAATATCCAGTGGAAAAAATTAAGTTTCTTCAATAAGTGGTGCTGGTAATATTGGAAAGCTATATGTAGAAGAATGAAACTTGACCATTCTCTTACACCATACACGAAGATAATCTTGAAATGGATAAGAGACCTCAACATGAGGCAGGAGTCTATCAAAATCCTAGTGGAGTACATTAGCAGTAACCTCTTCGACATCAACCACAGCAACTTCTTTCTGGACATGTCTCCAAAGACAAAGGAAACAAAAGCGAAATTGAACATTTAAGACTCAACAAGATAAAAAGCTTCTGCACAGTGAAGGAAATAATCAACAAAACAAACAGGCAACCCACAGAATGGGAGAAGATATTCACAAATAACACTACAGACAAAGGTCTGATATCTAAGATCTATAAAGAATTCCTCAAACTCACCCACAATACCAATAATCACATCAAAAAATGAGCTGAAGACCTGAACAAACACTTCTCCAAAGACATACAAATGGCTAACAGACACATGAAAAAATGTTCATCATCTTTCACCATTAGGGGCATTCAAATCAAAACCGCCCTGAGATACCAACTTACACCAGTTAGAATGGCCAAATTCAACAGGAGAGTAAACAACAAATGTTGGAGAGAGTGTGGAGAAAGGGGCACCCTCTTCCACTGTTGGTGGGATTGCAAGTTGATGTAGCCATTTTGGAAAACAGTGTGTAGATTCCATAAGAAATTAAAAATAGAGCTACCTTATGACTATGCCATTGCACTATTGGGTATTTACCCCAATGAAGCAGATGCATTAAAAGAAGGCCACATGTACCCTAATTTTCATAGCACAATTGGCACAATTGCTAAATTGTGGAACGAACCAAATGCCCTTCAAAAGATGAATGGTAAAGAAGACACGGTGCATATATACAATGGAATATTATGCCACCATTTGAAAGACGAATATCCATCTTTTGTATCAGTATGGATGGAACTGGAAGAAATTATGCAGAGTGAAATAAATCAAGTGTAGAGAGACAATTAGCTTATGTTCTCACTTATGTGTTGAGCATAAAGAAAACATGTATGGCATTGGGAAAATTACGGGAAATGGGAATGGGGGGAAACCAGAGGGGGAGATGAACCATGAGAGACTGTGGACTATGAGCAACAGAGGGTTTAGGAGGGGTGGGGAAAGGGGATTGGGCGAGCCTGTTGTTGGGTATTGAGGAAGGCATGTATTGCATGGAGCACTGGGTGCGGTGCATGAACAATAAATCTTGTAACACTGGAAAAATAAAATAAACATATTTGGGGTAAAATGAAAATAAATATAATACCTATTAATAAACATAACTGAAATGGTAAAAGATATGTACTCTAAAAACTATAGAACATTTATGAAAGAAATTGAAGAAAACGCATAGATGTGAAAGCATTCCATTCTTATGGATTGGAAGACCATTTTTAAACTCTCTATCTATGCTTGTAAAAACATTCTATATATTTAATCCAGTTCCTATCAGAATACCACCTGCATTCTTTATAGAGATAGAAGTAACTTCAAAATTTTTATGGAAAAACTAAAGACCCTAGATGGCCAAAATAATCATGAAAAAGAAAAGCAAACCTGAATGAAACATGATTCCAGATTTCAAGCTGTAGTACAAAGCTGTAGTCATCAAGAAGGTATGGTACT
>CM053607.1:127355585-127358085 GCA_028646535.1 Procyon lotor | reverse complement strand
CACTGTCAAATAAATAAAATCTTTAACAAAAAAAAAAAAGACTAGTATCCAAAGTATATAAAAAACTTACAAAACTCAAGGCACCAAAAACCCACAAATAATCCAATTAAAAATAGAAGCCTTGAGCAGATATTCCCCCAAAGACATCCAGATGGCCAATAGACACATGAAAACATTTTGAATGGGTTTATTTTTCACTCCCTATACTTTTCCAGTGATCTTTATATTTTTATGCCAATATTAGTTTTTATTAATATAGATGAGCAGTATAGTTTGAAATCATAAAGATACCTCCAGGTTTGTACTTTCTCAAAGTTTCTTTGGATATGTGAATTTTTTCCAGTTCAGTACACATTTTAAGATGGCATTTATTTATTTATTTATTTATTTATTTATTTATTTACAACTATACTGAAATTAAAAAATGTAAAAGTAAAAAAAGAATAATCAGGGATGCATACAAAGATCTATGTAAGAGATTCATTTTCAGGACCTATTTATTTCTCTGAAAAATGCCATTGGAAATTTCATAATAATGGCATTGAATCTATATATTATTTTTAGAAGTATATATATTTTAACAACATTACTTTCTCAAATCTGTGAGCACAGAATATTTTTCCATTTCTTTGTATCTTCTTTAATTTCTTTTTTTAATATCTTATAACTTTCAATGTTTAAAACATTTAAGCCCTTGTTTAAATTTATTTTTGGGAATTCATTATTTTTGATAAATGTGTAAACTGGATTGTTTTACTAATTTCTCTTCCTGATAGTTTCTTATTGTACAGAAATGCAAATGCAAATAAATAAATAAATAAATAAATAAATAAATAAATAAATGCTTTCTCATATTTAGTTCCTATCTTGCAACTTTACTGAATTAATTTAGTAGGTCTCAAATTATTTTGGCAGAATCCTTAGGGTTTTCTATACTTCTCTATATAATATCAGACCTACTGTAATAATGAAAATTTTACCATATTCTTTCTAATATGGTTGACTTTTATTTTTCTTACCAAGTTTTTGTGGCTAGGTCTTCTAATACTCTTTTGAACAAAAGTCATAAGTGTGCATCTGTGTCTCTTTTCTGATTGTTCAGGATTTATCTATATATTTTTCAGAGAGAGAACAAGTAGGGGGAAGAGCAGTGGAAGAGAATCTTCAAGCAGACTCCCCAATGAGTGCAGGAGTCCAAAGTAGGGCTGGATGCCATCACCCATGAGATCATAACCTGAGTCAAAATCCAAGAGTAGGACACCCAACTGACTGAGCCAGCCAGTGCCCTGTCTTGTTTCTGATGTAAAAAATGGCTTTTATGAGGTACCTGGGTGGCTCAGTCACCTGGGTTTCCTACTCTTAGTTTAGGCTCAGGTCATGACCTCAAGGTCATTAGATAAGCCTTGAATCAGGCTCTGATCTCAGTGGGGTCTGCTCAAGATTCACTCTCTCCTTCTATGCCCCTACCCCACTCTCTCTCTCTCTCTCTCTGTTAAATAAATAAATAAATAATCAATCAATCTTCAAAAATTTCTTTAAAAATATACACATTTAAAAAAAAAGAATGGCTTACAAGTTAACATTGTTGAGTATGATGTTAGTTGTGGGGTCGTCATTTATGACCTTTATTATGTTGAGGTATGTTCCCTCTTTATTCACTTTGTTAATAGCTCATGTAATGAGTATTGAATTCTGTCACATATTTTTCTTCATCTGTTGGGATGATTATATGATTTTTTCCCTTGATTTTGTTAACGTGATTTATCACATTTACTTATTTGTGGATGTTTAAATTCCTTATTTTTTTTTAAGATTTTATTTATTTATTTGACAGAGAAAGAGATCACAAGTGTGCAGAGAGGCAGACAGAGGGAGGGGGGGAAGCAGCCTCCCTGAGCAGAGAGCAGAGCATTGAGAGAGAGCAATGAGCAGAGAGCCCAATGGGGGCTCAATCCCAGGACCCTGATATCATGAGCTGAGCCGAAGGCAGAGGATATAACCCACTAAGACACCCAGGCGCCCCAACTCCTTATTAGTATATGTGTTTATTGCCATAAGCCTTCCGTTTTTACCTACTTTTTTCTCACTGCATAAGATTTAGTACATCATGTTTCCATTTTGGTTGATCTCAGGATATTTGTTATTTCCCTTTTGATTTATTCATTGACTTATTTGCCATTCAAGATTCTGTTGTTTTTCACAAAATTATGAATTTTAATGTTTTATGTTTATTGTCCACATTCAGTTTTACACCTTCATAATTGAAAAGCATATATGCTATAATTGGTATATAATTTACCATAATATGGTATATGTGGTATAATTTCAATCTTAAATTTATAAGACATTTATTGTGGCCTAACATAAGATCTATCTGGGAGAATTTCGTGTTGCTTGATAAAAATGTGTATTCTATTGTTGGATGAAATCCCCTGATATGTTTATAGATCTATTTGGCTAATAAATGGTTCCAGCTCATTTTTATTGAGATGGGGGGACC
>CM053607.1:127301717-127346548 GCA_028646535.1 Procyon lotor | reverse complement strand
ACTGGGTGTGGTGCAAAACAATAAATCTTGTAACACTGAAAAAAATAAATAAATAAAAGATCCACACACACACACAAAAAAGGCACAATAAAATGTTGGGACTTAAGAAAGAAAGAAAGAAAGAAAGAAAGAAAGAAAGAAAGAAAGAAAGAAAGAAAGAAAGAAAGAAAGAAAGAAAGAGAAAGAAAGAAAGGGGAGAGATCACAACTATTCCAAAGGAAATAGAAACAAACATCAGAAATTATTATCAACAACTATATGCCAATAAGTTAAACAACCTAGAAGAAATGGATGCATTCCTGGAAACACACAATCTTCCAAGACTGAAAAAGGAAGAAATTGACAACCTGAATAGACCAATATCTACTAATGAGATTGAATCAGTGATCAAAAATCTCCCAGAAAACAAGAGTCCAGGACCAGACGGATTCCCTGGGGAATTCTACCAAACTTTCAAGGAAGAAATAATACCTATTCTCCTGAAACTGTTTCAAAAAATAGAAACAGAAGGAAAACTACCAGACTCGTTCTATGAAGTCAGCATTACCCTGATCCCCAAACCAGGAAATGACCCTACCAAAAAAGAGAATTTCAGACCAATATCCCTGATGAATATGGATGCCAAGATTCTCAACAAGATCCTAGCTAATATGATCCAACAGCACATTAAAAAGGTTATTCATCATGACCATGTGGGATTTATCCCTGGGATGCAAGGGTGGTTCAACATTTGCAAATCAATCCATGTTCTAGAACACATCAATAAGAGAAGAGCGAAGAACCACATGGTCCTCTCAATTGATGCAGAAAAAGCATTTGACAAATACCATGTGCACTTGAAAAGAATCTGTATTCTGCTGTTTACGATAGAATGTTCTGAATATATCTGTTAAGTACATCTGGTCCAGTACATTATTTAAGGCCGTTCTTTCCTTGTTGGATTTTTGCTTACATGATCTGTCCATTGATGTAATTGGGACATAAAAACCCCTACTGTTATTTTGTTATTATCATGTAGTCCCGTTAGTTTTGTTATAAATTGTTTTATATATTTGGGTGCTCTTATTTTGGGGTTATACATATTTCTAATGAGAACTTCTTGTAGGACTGTCCCTTTTATGTAGTACCCTTTTTTGTCTCTTCTTAGAGTCTTCTTTTAAAGTTTAGTTTTCTAATGTAAGTATTGCTACTCCAGTTTTTTGTTTTTTTTTTTTAATATCAGTTTGCATGACAATATTTCTCCATCCTCTCATCTTGAATCTTCAGGTATATTTAGGTCTAAAAGCAGTCTCTTGTAGGCATCATATAAATGGGTCTTATTTTATGTCCATTCTGACACCCTATGTCTGTGGATTGGAGAATTTGGTCCATTGGCATTCTGAGTAATTACTGATAGTTATGCATTTGTTGCCATTTTATGACTTGTCATGTCATTGTTTCTGGAGTTTTTCTCATTTCTTTCTTCTCTTTGTCACTTTTGGTTTCTCCTTTGTACTCAAAGAGTCCCTTCTAATGTTTCTTCTAAAGCTGATGTAGTGGAAATGAACTCCTAAGAGTTCTTGTTACTCTTGGAAACTCTTCAACTTTCTTATGCTCAATCATAACCTTGCTGGATAGAATATTCTTGGTTGCAGATTTTTTCCATTCAGAACTTTAATACATCATCCCACTCCATGTTTTGCTATGAACATGTCTTGCTGTGTTCTGTTGAGAAATCGCCTGAGAGCTTCATGAATTTTTCCTTATAATTTAAGGACATTTTTTGTTTTGCTGCTTTTAAAGTTTTCTCTCTATCACTATATTTTGCAAATCTAATTACAATATGTCTTGGTGTTGGCCTGTTGTTGTTGGTTTTGATGGGAGTTCGTTATCATTGCCTTCTGTATCAAGATGTTTATTTCCTTCCCCAGATTAGGCAAGCTTTGAGCTATTCTTTCATCAAATAAATTTTCTGCCCCCTTTCTCTCTCTTCTTTTCCTGAGACTCCTATTGTATGACTGTTATTAAATTTGGTGGAGTCAGTGAGATCCATATGTCAATTCTCATGTTCCATTGTTCTTCTTTCTCTCTCTTGTTCAGCTTCAATATCCATTACTTTATCTTCTACATCACAAATTATTTCCTCAAATTCCTCCAGCCTGCTGTTCATTGCATCAAGTCAGTTTCCAATGTCTTTTATTGCATTCTTATCACTGATTGATCCTTTTTCAGTTCTATTGTCTCTTCAGTGAAGGTTTTACTGATATCTTCTATTTTTTTTTCATAACCCAGTGAGGATCCTTATGATTGTTGGTTTAAATTCTCCAAAAGGCATGTTACTCATATATGGTTCATTTATATCTCTGGTGGTGGCCTTATCTTCTTCTTTCATTTGGGATATGTTGTCCATATTCAAATTTTGACTAGGTCTCTGCCTTCTTATATGTGTTATGAAAGCTTACGTCTTCTGCTCCTAAAAGTAATAGCCTTATGAAGAAGAGGCCCCAGGCTCAGGTAGTGTATCCATGTGTGCTGTGTGTCCTGAACTGTTGTGATTTCCATTCTATGCTCAGAATAATCTTCTGCATATGGTCTCCTTGACCCTGGGAAGAGCTGGGTCCCTGGCTTGAAAGTGGCAAGTTTTAAGTAGATGTGCTCTGGTCTGCTTGTAAAATGATAATGGTCATCACATCTCTGAGAACTGAGGCCAGGCAGAACTCATTGGTTAGGAAACATAGTGTAGGCAGGTATCTGTGCTGATTTTCTGGGGGAGGGCCCCGATATGCTGGAGCTAAGGAAAGCTTGACAAGAATGGCAGTTTCAAGTTATGGGGGAGCAAGATGGCAACAAGGTAGTGAGCTTCATTTCATTGGGTCCCGCAAAATTAATTGGATATTCTAGCTAATAGGATCCAACAGCTCATTAAAAAGTTTATTCAATATGACCAAGTGGTATTTATCCCTGGGATGCAAGCGTGGTTCAACATTCACAAATCAATCAATGTGATAGAACAAATCAATAAGAGAAAGAAGAACCACACGTTCCTCTCAATTGATGCAGAAAAAGCGTTTGACAAAATTCAGCATCTGTTCCTGATTAAAGCTATTCAAAGTATAGGGATAGAAGGAACATTCCTCAACATCATCAAGTCAATCAATGAAAAGCCCATAGCAAATATCATTCTTAATGGGGAAAAGCTGATAGCCTTCCCTTTGAGATCAGGAACACGACAAGGATGCCCACTCTCACCACTCTTCTTCAACATAGTGTCAGAAGTCCTAGGGACAGCAATCAGACAACAAAAAGAAATAAAATGTATTGAAATTGCCAATGAAGAAGTCAAACTCTCTCTCTTCGCAGACGACATAATACTTTATATGGAAAACCCAAAACACTCCACATCCAAATTACTAGAACTCATACAGCAATTCAGTAATGTGTCAGAAGACAAAATCAAAGCACGAAAATCAGTTGTTTCCTATACACTACCAATGAAACTGTGGAAAGAGGAATTAGGGAATCTATTCCAATTACGATAGTGCCAAAAACCATAGGATACCCGGGATAACCAATGAGGTAAAGTATCTGTACTTGAAGAACTACAGAACACTCATGAAAGAAATTGAAGAAGACACAAAAAGGTGGAAAAGCATTCCATGTTCCTGGATCAGAAGAATAAACATTGTTAAAATGTCTATGCTGCCCAGAGCAAACTATACTTTCAATGCCATCCCGATCAAAATTCCACCGGTTTTTTTCAAAGGCCTGGAACAAACAATCCTAAAATTTGTATGGTACCAAAAAAGACCCTGAATTGCTAAGCAAATGATGAAAAAGAAATACTAAGTTCGGACATCACATTGCCAGATTTCAAGCTTTACTACAAAGAGGTGATCACCAAGACAGCATGGTATTGCCACAAAAACAGACATATGGACCAGTGGAACATAATGGACAGCCCAGGTATGGACCCGCAGCTCTATGGCCAAATAATCTTTGACAAAACAGGGAAAAATATCCAGTGGAAAAAAGACAGTCTCTTCAATAAATGGTGCTGGGAATATTGGTCAGCTATATGTAGAAGAATGAAACTGGACCATTCTCTTATGCCATATATTAATGTAAACTCGAAATGGATAGAAGACCTCAATGTGAGGCAGGAGTCTATCAAATCTCTAGAGGAGAACATAGGCAGTAACCTCTTCGACATCAGCCACAGCAACTTCTTTCAGGACATGTCTCCAAAGACAAAGGAAACAAAAGTGAAACTGAACTTTTGGGACTTTATCAAGATAAAAAGCTTCTGGAAAGTGAAGAAAACCATCAACAAAACAAAGAGGCAACCCACAGAATGGGAGAAGATATTCACAAATGTCCTGACAAAGTTCTGATATCTAAGATCTATAAAGAACTCTTTAAACTCAACACTCACAAAACCGATAATTACATCAAAAGATGGGCAGAAAACATGAATAGACACTTCTCCAAAGAAGACATACAAATGGCTAACAGACACATGAAGAAATGTTCATCATCGTTAGCCATCAGGGAGTTTGAAATCAAAACCACACTGAGATACCAACTTACACTGGTTAGAATGGCCAACATCAACAGGATAGTAAACAGCAAATGTTGGAGAGGGTGTGGGAAAAGGGGCACCCTCTTCCATTGTTGGTGGGATTGCAAGCTAGTGCAGCCACTTTGGAAAACAGTGTGGAGTTTCATCAAAAAATTAAAAATACAGCTACCCTATGATCCTGCCATCACACTACTGGGTATTTACCCAAAGAAGCAGATGCATTACAAAAAGGCTACATGTACCCCAATGTTCATAGCAGCAATGGCCACAATTCCCAAACTGTGGAAAGCACTAAGATGCCCTTCAACTGAAGAATGGATAAAGAATATATGGTACATATATATAATGGAATTTTATTTCTCCATTAGAAAGGAAGAATATCTAACTTTTGTATCAACATGGATGGGACTAGAAGAGATTATGCATAGTGAAATAAGTCAAGCAGAGAGATCCAATTACCTTATGGTCTCACTTATGTGCTGAGAATAAAGAAAAACATGGAGGGCATTGTGAGAAGGAAGGCAAAGATGAATGGGGGCACATCAGAGGGGAAGATGAACCATGAGAGACTGGGAACTCTGACCAACAAACTGAAGGTTTTAGAAGGGAGGGGTTTGGGGGTTGTGTGAGCCTTATGCTGGGTATTCATGAGGACAGTATTACATGTAGCACTGGGTATGGTGCATGAACAATAAATCTTGTAACATTGAAAAAATAAACATATTTGGGGAAAAATAAAAAAAATAAAAAATAAAAAATAAATTAAATCAATTAATTAATTAACTGGATACCTATCATACAATTCTGACCACATATGAATTTAACCTGAGATGTAAGATTTATTGGGATCTCTACGGGCAAAAAATGACTACTTTTTGCAAGGCAGAAGGTGTGGAAAATTGAATCTTCTTTGAAAATATCAGAAGCTACATGCATGAGGTATCCTCCATATGTCAGCCACCATAAAGTGATATAACATCAGAGCAAAAAATTGAGACCCTTGGAAATCTGCTCTAGTGCAAAGTACACCCCTCTGAAAAGTGCACAGGAGAGGAATAGGGCAGAATTCCAGGTGGATCATTTTGGTCTCAAAATTCTGGGAGACCCAGAAAGAATGGGGGATCCTGAACTGTTAGAGTGCCCAAGTTGTGGAGTGGGGAGACTTGTTATGCTCAGGGAGCCCAAAAGGACTCTCTGCTCAAGTCACCATAAACTGTAAGAAAATCTTAGGAGTACCAAACTCTGCCCAACCCCCTGAAAAGGTCTAGAAGGTGTTGGCTATGTAACATTGTAAGGAAATTATAGAACTGCTTGTGCCCAGGACAGAGACAGCTCTTGGCTGGTGTGGCTGACAAAAGGACACTAGTCATGTAAAACAGAAGCATCCACCATGACCAGAGAGCTGCACAAAAGGGTGCATACATGAGCCCATGCCCCCTAGGAGTTTAAGAATTACAAAACATGGAGATGCTCGTGTGTCCCCATGACTCCCTCAGGAGAAATGCAGCTGGTGGGAGCTGTGGTATTTGGCAGTTTGGCACACAAAAAGCCCGTGCTCATAACTGGACAACAGCTCTCAGGGAGGTGTGACCTGTGAAAGGACAGAGTGGGAGCACCCAGTGTGACTTGGGAGCTACAGAAGAGGGTGCATGGGTGAACCTATGGCCACTAGCATTGCAAAATCACAAACCGCAGAGACACTCACAGGTCTCCCCTGGGAGGGGTGCAGCAGCACGAAGTGCATGAGTCTGTGGTGTTTGATACGTACAGAGGTAGAGACTGTTTCACCTGGAAGATTTTTTTTGGTAGGGAGTGGACCGAGACATTTTGGTTCTGAGCCAGATATTCCTGCATGACCATATTTAATCTGACTCTCTAAAGAGAATTGGAAAGCCACCAGGGAGCAAAACCACACAGCCAACCAACATGTTAACCCCAACCCTGACAAGGGGTAGGCAACTCCGCCCAGGCAAAGATGCCTGAAACCTCAACAACAGACACCGCCCCAGACGAGAGACTGAAAGAACATGGGGAATGACAAGCTTATTTCCCACAGGACTGTAGAACTCCAGCACAATGGGGAATAATATAGGGATATCCAGGTGTTCCCTCACAACATGCTTATACATCAACCTAAAATTTAACATTTCTTTTTCAGTTTCTTGTCTTATTCTTTCTATATTTATACCCTGTTCCATTTTAATTAGATTCTTATTTCCAAACCTATGGTTCTTTTTTAATCTATGATTTTAAGACACTTCATAATTTCTATTTTTTCACATATATGTTTTATAGATTTATGCCCGATAGTAAGCCATTATTCACTCTATTCAATTTATCTTGATATAAATGGATATATATATATATCTAATGAATCTTGGAAAAAAAACAACCAAAAAAAGACATTGTATTCCCAAATTTATATATATATACACACACACACACACATACACACACACAATTATATATATATATATATATATATATATACACATATATATATATATAAAATTGATAACACCTGAATAGGTATATATCATAATATATATATATATATTTATATATATAAATATGTAATATATATATATATTTATATATATAAATATGTAATTTATATATATATAAGAGAAGATATTCGCAAATGTCCCATATACATATAAATATATATATATATATAAATTTGGGGATATAATAGAAACAAATATATAAATTTGGGGATATAATATCTTTTTTTGGTTGTTTTTCTTTCCAACATTCATTGTTTATGCACCACATGCAGTGTTCCATGCAATACGTACTCTCCTTAATACCCGTCACCCACCCACCTCCCTCCTGTCTCTATCTCCCCCCTCCCCTTCAAAATCCACAGTTTGTTTCTCAGAGCCCATAGACTCCCATGGTTCATCTCCTCCTCTGATTTTCCCCAATTCTCTTTTCCCTTCCCTCTACTAATGTCCTCCATGTTATTCCTTATGTTCCACAAGTAAGTGAAACCATATGATAATTGACTTTCTCTGCTTGACTTACTTCACTCTGCATAATCTCCTCCAGTCCTGTCCACTACTGAGTACTTACCACAAAGATACAGATGCATTGAAATGTTCATAGCAGCAA
Source organism: Procyon lotor (assembly GCA_028646535.1). Lineage (NCBI taxonomy): Eukaryota > Metazoa > Chordata > Mammalia > Carnivora > Procyonidae > Procyon > Procyon lotor. The sequence continues at coordinate 127,338,876 of CM053607.1, read as the reverse complement.
TGGCCAAAATCGCCAACCTGTGGAAAGAACCAAAATGACCTTCAGCATACGAATGGATAAAGAAGATATAGTTCATATATACAATGGAATATTATGCCTCTATCAGAAAGGATGAATACCCTACTTTTGTATCAACATGGATGGGATATAGTGTCTTCTAACACACAGAACAAAAATCAATCAGTAACAGACAAATTCCCCAGCTTTGTACACCCTGAGCGATTATAATCTCTCTCCCAGTGCTACCTCTTTTCTTATATAATTTTATTGCTTTGAATCATCTGGATTTTGGTTGTGTATCTGTAGTAGCTTTCAATCACTTTTGATTTTTACTTAGGTGCAGTTTGCTTGGGGTGTGGTTAATATTTTGGACTCTGTTCATTCACTCAACTATCCCTCAAGAGAATGACTAGGAGGAGGAACTCCAACAAAGAAAAGAGAGAGAGAAAGACGGAGAGAGAATGCTATCTGCCACAGACCTGGAGAATATGGATATAAGCAATATGTCAGAGATGGATTTCAGGGTAGCAATTATGAATTCAATAGCTGGATTGAAAGAACAATTAGTGACAATATAGAATCTCTAAGAGCAGAAATACGATCTAATCTGGCTGAACTTAAAAATGCTATGACTGACTTGTGATCTAAACTGGATACTCTAACAATGAGGTAAATGAAGTAGCAGAGTGAATCATTGATCGAGATAGGGAAAATAGAAATAATCAGCTAGTAGCCCTTGAAAATAGACAGAGGGATCCAATACACCATGAAACATTTCAATGTAAGAATTATTGAGATCCCTGAGGGAATGGAGAGAGAGAGTACTAGAAGGTAAATTTGACAAATCCTAGCTAAGAGCTTCCCTAATCTGGGAATAGAAACAAGCATCCATGCCCATGTGGCAGGGAGGACCCCTCCCAAAATTAATAAAAATAGATCAACACCCCAACATGTGAAGGTTGCAAATCTGAAAGTGAAGGAAGCTATACTGAGAGCACCTAAGAAGAGATTTCTTATGTATCGAGGGCGGAATAGTATCAAACTGATCCACAGAAACCTGGCAAGCCAGAAAGAGCTGGCAAGACATATTCAGGGTACTAAATGAGAAGGGCATGTGGCAAGAATACTTTATCCAGCAAGGCCGGCAGTCAAAATGGATGGAGAGATAAAGAGCTTCCAAGACTGTCAAGGTTTAAAAGAGTATGTGAACCACTAAGCCATAGCTGGAAGAAATATTAAAGGGCAATTCATAAAAGAAGAAAGAACTCAAGAGTAATATAGACCAGACATTAACAGAGACAATCTATAGAAATAGGGACTATAGAGCCAATATGTATTGCACAAAGAGTGGCACAATACAGTGCCAATATGTTGGCACTAAATTCATCTCTTTCAAAAGTTAGTCTCAATGCGAATGGGCTAAATACTCCCATCATAAGATACAGGGTTTCAGATTGGATAAAAAAAGTAGGACCCATGCATATGCTGTCTACAAGAGACTCATTTTGAACCTAAAAACACCTCCAGATTGAATGTGACGGGATGGAGAAAATTTACCATGCCAACAGATTTTATATATATATATATATATATATATATATATATATATATATATATATATATAGTAACAATCCTAATAACAGACAAATTAGATTATAAACCAAAGACTATAGAAAATATGTAGAGACACAATATGTCATACTTAGTGTCTACCCAACAAGAGTGTCTAACAATTGTTAATATCTGCGCCCCAGCAGCCAACTACATAAATCAACTAATAACTAAAATAAAGAATAATAGTGATGATAATACATTATAGTAGGAGATTTCAACAGTCCACTCACAGCAAAGGAAAGATCATCTAAGCAGAAGACCAAAAAGAAACAAGGGCTTTGACACATTGGACCAGATGGACCTCATAAATATTTATAGAACATTCCACCTTAAAATAAGAAAATATTTGTTCACTAGTGCACATGTAACATTCTCCAAAATTATTCACATATTGAGTCACAAATCAAATCTCAGCCATATCAAATGATTTGATGAATTTTTGCATATTTTCTGACCACAATATTTAAAAACTGCAACTCAACCACGAGGAAAATTTTCAAATGAACTCAGACACATGTAGGTTAAAAAGCATCCTCTAAAGAAGAAATAGGCCAACCAGGAAATGATGGAGGAACTTAAACAGCTCATCCAAACCAATGAAAATGAAAATACAACAGTTCAGAACCTATGGGATACCGCAAATGAGGTCCTAAGAGAGAAATACATAGCCATCCAAGAATCTCTCAAAAAATTAGAAAAATCCCAAATGCACAAGCTAACCTTTCACCTAAGGACCTGGAGAAAGAACAGCAAATAAGGCCCAAACCAAGCAAGGGAAGAAAAATAATAAAGAAGAGAGCAGAAACTAATGTAATAGGAAAAAAAGCAGTAGAACAGATCAATGAAAATAGAAGCTGGTTCTTTGAAAGAATTAATAAGTTTGATTAGCCTCTGGCCAGACATATCCAAATTGAAACAAAAAGGACTCAAATTAATAAATTCATATATGAAAGGGGAGAAATCATGACCAATAACAAGAAAATAGAGACAAATATTATAACTTATTGCCAGAAGCTATATGCCAACAAACTATGCAATCTGGAAGAAATAGATGCACTCTGGAACATTTATAAACTACTAAGACTGAAACACTAAGATGGAGGAGAACTACGAGATCCTGTTGCAACCTGTTCCCAAAAGTGACCTGGATTCTCTGAGCAGAATTTTGCAGAGGGGAGTCTGTGTTCTGGACCACCCAGAGGGGGGCAGATTGGGGCTTCTCTGTGACGCAGAGGTCTGGGTACATGCAGTCCTTGCTTGGACTCTCCCGAAAGGTGAAAAAGCTACAAAAGGCCAAAACCTTTGGAGAGGAAAAGACTGAGAAACCTGTTTCCACAGAGCTCAGTGCATTGATTGTGGGGCAGGGTGACTCAACCCAAGCGAGATTGACTGGAAAAGAATGAGGCAGGAGAAGAAGACAACTAAAAAGAAACAAAAGGACTATAACTACCAGGTCCCATAAAAGTTTAAATTCCCAACATCAGGGGAAATCAATATATTAAGCACCTGATAATACCCTCAAATCTGTATATTTGATAGATACAAGTTTTGTTTTTCTTTCTTATTCTCTTTCTATTTTTTTAATCACTCATTTTTACATTTTTTTAATTTTGACAATTTTTGGTGCTATTTTTATTTTTTTTTAAATACTTAACATTAAAACTGGAGCCTTAATACAACAATAAACCCAGAAAACCTGAAATAAACTTCCTCACTCATGAGAATTTATAACCACCCTCTCATCTTATCATTCTTTCAGTATTTCTACATATTTGCTTTTGTTCTGGTATTATATAAATCTCATTCCTGTGGTTCATTCTAACTAGGTTCTTTTATTTCTTCTCATTTACTTTTGTTGGTCAAAATGTGTGTTTGTGTTAGTTTACATACCAGATAAACCATATTTTGGGGGCCCATTCTGGCTGGGAATTCTTCTTTTTCTCTTTCTATCTTTTTTTGCCTGTATTCTTTCTTTTTGGTGGTGAATCCCAATCGCTTCTAAACCCACCAGGGTCGTGGGTGAAATATCCTGCTATACATTCTCTCATCCACTTCTCATCAAAATGACTAGGAGGAGGAACACCTAACAGAGGAAAAACCCATAGACTGCACCCTCTCCCTCAGAACTATGGGACATGGACATAAACAGTATGACAGAAAGGAAATTCAGGGTGATAATTATCCAGGCAATGGCTAGGATGGAGAAAAACTTTAATGGCAACATAGAATCTCTGAAACACTAAGACATAGAAATCTGAACAGAATAATAACCATCAAGGGAACTGAAACATTAATAACAAAAAATAAAATAATAAAATAAAATACAATAATAAAATAAAGTTAAATTAAATTAAAAAAAAAAAAAGCAACACCCAAGAAACAAGAGTCTAGGGCTGGACACCTTCCTAGGGGAATTCTTCCATATATTTAAGAAAAAAAATATCAAACCTATTCTACTGAAGCTGTTTCATAAAACAGAAATGAAAGGACACTTCCGAACTCATTCTATCAGGCCAGCATTCTGCTGATCCCAAAACCAAAGATTCAATTGCCACTTTCTGATGGCACAAGGGAGAAGAATGAGGTACAAAAAGTCAGCTGCAAGGCACAGGAGCAGGGGTCAACAGTAGAAAAGACTGTCGCCCTGAAGAACTCCTTAGTCCCGTATTTACTGGATACACGATAACAACTAACAAAGGAGTAGAAAACGGCTATATATTAACCATAAGCTTTGTAGATAAACAAGAAGGAATTTTAGTTATAGAGTGATTACAAATGTCATAGATAATTAAGGAGAGTAGCTGTATAGAATTTATAGTTGAGCAAGGACAATTAAGAGGATAGTTGCAATTAATAGTAGGCTGTCTCTAAGGCAGGGGAGATAACATCAAAATGAAGCAGGCATATTCCACCCTGAGCAGGCCAGGCATTACCAGCTTCTCAGGTTCGTAGATGTAAATAATCCTCTCCCCCAGAGACCTGTGGCTAGCGCATGTTCTTCTTAAGGTAGCATTTAAGGATCCTTGCCAGACTAATAAAATTTTCATAGTTATATTTTAGGCAGTACATTGTTTTGAAGGATGGTTACCTCAATCAAAATGGAGAAATACAGATCAAAATTTCCTTTTTCCCCAAAATACTTTTATTTTTCTTATTCAGTGCTCTAAGATTCATTGTTCATGTACCACACCCAGTGCTCAATGTAATATATGCTCTTCTCAATACCCACAACCAAGATCACCCAAGCCCCACTCTGCTCCCCTCCAAAACCCTCACTTTGTTGCTTAGAGTCCACAGTCTCTCATGGTCCAAATCCCACTCCAATTTGCACCAAATAACCCTTCCTTTCCTTCTCACAATGTCTTCCATGTTTTTCCTTATGCTCCACATGTAAATGAGACCATATGGTAATTGACTCTCTCTGTTTGACTTATTTCACTCTGCATAATCTCTTCCAGTCTTGTCCATACTGATATAAAAATTGGGTATTCATCCTTTCTGATGGAGGCGGAATATTCCATTGTGTATATGGACCATATCATCTTTATCCATTCATCTGTTGAAGGGCATCTTAGCACTTTCCACAGTTTTGTAATTGTAGCCAATGCTTTTATGAACCTTGGGATACATGTGTCCATTTTTTGTACTGCATCTGTATCTTTAGGGTAAATATCCAGTAGTGCAATTGCAAGATCATAGGGTAGCTCTACTTTCAATTTCTTCAACAATCTGCACACTGTTTTCCAAAGTGGCTGCACCAACTTGCAATCCCACCAACAGTGGAAGAGGGTTCCCCTTTCTCCACACCCTCTACAACACTTGTTGTTTACTGTAGTGTTGATATTGGCCATTCTAATAGGTGTAAGTTGGTACCTCAGTGGGTTTTGATTTGAAACTCCCTGATGGCTAGTGATGAAGAACACTTTCTTATTTGTTTGTTACACATTCGTATGTCTTCTTTGTAGAAGTGTCTGTTCATTTCTTCTGCCTCCTTTTCGTCATTATCTGCTTTTTCGAGTGTTGAATATGAGGAGTTCCTTATATATTTTAGATATTGGACTTTTGTCTGTAGTGTCATTTGCAAATAGCTTCTCCCATTCTGTGGGTTGCCTGTTTGTTTTGTTGACTGTTTCCTTTGTTATGCAGAAGCTGTTTATCTTGATGAAGACCCAAACATTCATGTTTGCTTTCATTTCCTTTCCCTTTGGAGACATGTCTTGAAAGAAATTGTTGTGACAAACATCAAAGTGGGTACTGCCTATGTTTTACTCTAGGGTTTTGTTAGATTGCTGTCTCACATAGGGGTCTTTTATCCATTTCGAGTTTATCTTTGTGTGTGGTGTGAGAGAATGCAGAACTTCCCTTGTTCTATATATAGATGTCCAATTTTCCCAACATCATTTGTTGAAGAGACTGTCTTTTTTTCCAGTGGATATTTTTTCCTACTTAGTTAAAGATTATTTGACCATAGAGCTGTGGGTCCATATCTGGGCTCTTTATTCTTTTTCACTGGTCTATGTTTCTGTTTTTGAGCCAGGACCATACTGTCATGGTGATCACAGCTTTGTAGTAAAGCTTGAAATCAGGCACTGTGATACCCCCAGGTTTTATTTTCTTTTTCAACATTTCCTCAGCAATTTGGGGTTTTTCTGGTTCCACACAAATTTTAAAGTTGTTTGTTCCAGCTTTTTGAAAAATGCCATTGGAATTTTAATTGGGATGGCATATGAGCTGTATAGACATTTTAACAATGTTTATTCTTGCAATCCATGAGCATGGAATGCTTTTCATCTTTTCGTGTCTTCTTCAGTTTCTTTCATGAGCATTCTGTAGTTCCTCAAGTACAGATACCTTAACTCTTTGGATAGGTTTATTCCCAGCGATCTTATGGTTCTTGGTTCTACAGTAATTGGAATTGATTCCCTAATTTCTCTTTCCAAAGTTTCATTGTTAGTTTATAGGAAAACAACTGATTTCAGTGCATTAATTTTGTGTCATGACACATTACTGAATTGCTGTATGAGTTCTAGTAGTTTGGGGGTGGAGTCTTTTGGGTTTTCCATAAAAAGTCTCATGTCCTCTGTGAAGAGAGAGAGTTTGACTTCTTTGTTGCCAATTTGAATACCTTTTATTTATTTATGTTTTCTGATTGCTGTTCCTAAGGCTTCTAGTACTATGTCGAACAAGAGTGGTGAGAGTGGGCATCCTCATCATGTTCCTGATCTCAAAAGGAAGGTTTTCAGGTTTTCGCCATTGAAAATATTTACTGTGGCCTTTTTTTTTTTTTAAAGATTTTATTTTTAGACAGAGAGAAACACAGCGAGAGAGGGAACACAAGCCGAAGGAATGGTAGCGGGAAAAGCAGGCTTCCTGCTGACCAGAAAGCCTGATGCGGGGCTCAATCCCAGGATGCTGGGATCATGACCTGGGCTGAAGGTAGACACTTAACGACTGAGCCACCCAGGTGCCCCGATTAAGGCCTCTTCATAGATAGACTTGATGATGTTGAGGAATGTTCCTTCTATCCCTATACTTTGAAGAGTTTTAATCAGGAACAGATGCTGAATTTTGTCAAACACTTTTTCTGCATCAATTGAGAGAACCATGCGGTTCTTCTCCCTTTTCTTGTTGATTTGCTCTATCACATTGTTTGATTTGCAAATGTTGAACCACCCTTGCATCCCAGGGATAAATCCCACTTGGTCATGATGAATAACCGTTTTAATGTGCTGTTGGATCCTATTAGCTAGGATCTTGTTGAGAATCTTGGCATCCATATTCATCAGGGATATTGGTCTGAAATTCTCTTTTTTGGTAGGATCTTTTCCTGGTTTGGGGATCAGGGTAATGGTGGCTTCATAGAAAGAGTCTGGAAATTTTCCATCTGTTTCTATTTTTTGAAATAATTTTAGGAGAATAGGTTTTATTTCTTCCTTGAAAGTTTGCTAGAATTACCCAGGGAATCTGTCAGGTCCTGGACTCTTCTTTTTAGGGAGGTTTTTGAACACTGCTTCAATCTCATTACTAGATGTTGGTATATTCTGGTTGTCAATTTCTTCCTGATTCAGTCTTGGAAGATTATGGGTTTCCAGGAATGCATCCATTTCTTGTAGGTTGTTTAAATTATTGGCCTATAGCTACTGATAATAATTTCTGATGACTGTTTCTATTTCCTTTGGATTAGTCGTGACCTCTCCCCTTTCATTCATAATTTTGTTAATTTATGTCCTTCGTCTTTTACTTTGGGTTGGTTGGCAGTGGCTTATTCATTTTATTGGTTGAATCAAAAAACAACTTCTGGATTTTTTGGTGCGTTCTATTGTTTCTCTAGTTTCTAACTCGTTTATTTCTGCTCAAATCTTGATTATTTCCCTTCTTGTGCATGCGGTTGACTTAATATCTGATGAGTGTTGATGCCAAAGTACTCGACAAATTACTAGCCAATATGATCCAACTTTATATGAAAGGGATTATTCGCCATGACCAGATGAGTTTTATTCCTGGGATACTGATGGTCAACATTTGCAAATCAAAAGATCACATTAACAAAAAAGACACGTGTATCATATGATCTTCTAAATCAATTAAAAAAAAACATTTGACAAAATACAGTGTCTTTTCCTGATTTAAACACTTCAAAATATAGTTATAGAGGGAACATACCCCAATATTATAAAAACCATCTTTGAAAAGCCTACAGATATTATTATTCTCAATGGAGAAAAACTTAGAGCTTTTCCTTTAAGATCAGGAACATGGCATGGATTCCCATACTCACCACTTTTGTTCAGCATTGTGTTAGAATTTCTAGCTTCAACAATCAAATGACACAACAACAACAACAACAACAACAACAACAACAAATAAATAAATAAATAAATAATAAAAGACATCCAATTGGCAAAGGAATAGTCAAATCCTCTCTCTTCATATACGACTTGATATTTTATGTGGAGAACCAAAAATACTCTACCCTCAAATTCTAAGAATTTATATAGCAATTTAACAACATGGCAGAATACAAAATCAAAGCAGAGAAATCTTGCATTTTCACAGAGCTCGAAAAACAATCCAAAAATTTGTGTGGGACCATAAAAACCTCAGAAGAGTCACAGGAATTTTGAAAATTAAATTGTAGCAGGGGACATCACATTGCCTGACTTCAAGCAGTATTGCAAAGCTGTGATCATCAAAACAGCATGGTATTTGTATAAGATGAGATGTAGATCAGTGGAACCGAACAGAGAACCCAGAAATAGACCCTCAACTCTATGGTCAACTAATCTTTAACAAATCAGGAATAGATATTCAAAAGAAGATACGGTCTTTTCAATAAAAATATATCTGGACAGTAATATGCAGAAGAATGAAACTGGCCTATGCTTTTATACCATAGCAGAGATAAACTCAAAATGGATGAAAGATCTCAATATGAGATAGGAATCAATCAAAATCAATCAAAATCAACTGGGGAAAATAAGCAGTAACCTCTTCAAGGAGGCCAACATTGGCCAAAACAAACTTCTTTCAAGACATGTCTCTTGGGATGCCTGGGTGGCTCAATCAGTTAAGTGTCTGCCTTGGCTCAGGTCATGATCCCAGGTTGCTGGGATCCAGTCCCGTATAAGGCTCCCTGCTCAGTGGAGAGTGTAGTTCTTCCTCTGCCTGCTCTACCAGCCTCCCCCACTGCTTGTGCTCTGTCTCTGACGGAGAAATAAAAAAAATAAAATTAAGACGACATATCTCTAAAGGGAAGGGAAACAAGTAAGAATGAACTTTTGTGAATTCATCCAGATAAAGAAAAATCTCTTCACAGTAAAGGAAACAGTCAGCAAAACTCAGAGGCAACCCATGGAATGGGGGAAGATATTGCAAGTGACATTACAGATAAACAGTTGGTATCTAAGGTCTAAAAAGAACTTCTTAAACTCAACACCCCAAAAACAAAACAAAACAAAACAAAACAAAACAAAACAAAACAAAAGTCAAGAAAAGGGCAAAAGATATGAACAGACACTTCACCAAAGAAAGACATACATATGGGTGACAGACACATGAAAAAATGTTCAACAAAACTGTCCTCAGGGAACTACAATCCAAAACCGCATTGAGATACTACCTTACACCAGTAAGAATTGCAAAAATTAACAAAACAGGAAATAAGTGCTAGTGAGGATGTAGAGAAAGGGGAAGCCTCTTGGAGTTTTGGTAGGAATGCAAGCTGGTACAGCTACACCGGAAAACATCATGGGGTTTCCTCAAGACATTAACAATAGCAGTCCCCTACAGCCCAGCAATTGCACTACTAGGTATTTACCCAAAAAATACAGACATACTGAATAGAAGGGGCACATGAACCCCCATGTTCACAGCAGCAATGTCCACAATAGCCAGAGTGTGAAAGAAGTTGACATGTCCTTCAACAGATAAATGGATAATCATATAGACAATGGACTATAACTCATCCATCGTAAAGGATGAATACCCACCATTGCATCAACATGGATGGAACTGGAGGAGACTATGCTGAGTGAAATAAGTCAAGCAGAGAATGAAAATTATCAAATAGGCTTTAACCCACTGAGCCACCCAGGCGACCCAGAAAATATATATTTTAATTGGTGTATTTAAATCAAGTTTAATATAATTATTGTTATAGTCTTTAGCATGTCATTTTACTTTTTCTTTTTCTTCCTGAAATTATTTGAAATTTTTTTAGTATTCCATTTGGTGTTTTTAACTTTAGCTATTTGCATATCTGTTTTAGTGCTTTTATTCCTCCTCCTCTTTCTTATTCCTCATCCCCTCCTTCTCCTGTTCTTCCCTTCACCTTCCTCCTCTTACTCCTCCTCCTCCTCCCCCTCCCCCCTCCTCCTCCTTCTTCTTCTTTTTCCTCTTCCTCTTCCTCTTCCTCCTCTTCCTCCTCTTCCTCCTCTTCCTCTTTCTCCTCTTCCACTTCTCCTTCTCCTTCTCCTTCTCCTTCTCCTTCTCCTTCTCCTTCTCCTTCTCCTTCTCCTTCTCCTTCTCCTTCTCCTTCTTCTTCTTCTTCTTCTTCTTCTTCATATGTATAAATGCATGTATATCTTCAAGTCTTCAAGGGTCTCTCTAATACTCTCTCTGTGTACACACACACACACACACACAAATACAAACTACTGGGATCACCAGTTTTACAATTAAAGTGTAGTATTAAAACTGTGCTTTTAGGGCGCCTGGGTAGCTTAGTCATTATGAGTCTGCCTTCGGCTCAGGTCATGATCCCGAGGTCCTGGGATCGAGCCCTGCATTGGGCTTCCTGCTCAGCAGAGAGTCGGCTTCCCTCTCTCTCTCTACCTACTTGTGTTCTCTTTCTCTGTCAAGTAAATAAAAGAAATCTTTAAAAAAATATTTTCCTGGGTGCATTGTTGGCTCAGTCGTTAAGAGTCTGCCTTTGGCTCAGGTCATGATCCCGGGGTCCTGGGATCCAGCCTCGCATGGGGCTCCCTGCTTGGCAGGATCCCTGCTTCTACTGCTACAATTCCCTCTGTTTATGTTCCCTCTCTTGCTGTGTTTCTCGCTGTCAAATAAATAAAATAATTAAAAAATATTTTTCCTCCAATAGAAAATGTATTGATTTCAACTGAATACATCCATTGTTTATGTTTTTGTCTTTGCTTTAGGTTTTAGGAGTGTTAATTTTGATATCTCTTGATGTGGGGTTTGTTTGGGATTTATCCTGTTGGTAGTTTGCTGAGCTTTTTGAGTCCGAGCTTTTATAGGTTCTTGTTTTCAAATTGAGAAAACTTTGAGCCTTGCTCTTTTTTAGCCATAGAATTGTATTATCTTTCAAAGACTTAATGACTTGAATATTGGACTTATTTCATTCATTAATTTGAAATGTTTTACTTTCAAATTCACTGGTTTCTTCTTTTATCTTCCCATTATAGTGTTGGGACCATCCACTTACTTTTTAAAAGTAATACTTATTATAATTGTTAGTTCATAGTCTTTTTTTACTTTTATTCCTTCCTTCCTTCCTTCCTTCCTTCCTGCCTTCCTTCCTTCCTGCCTTCCTGCCTTCCTGCCTTCCTGCCTTCCTTTCGTTCTTTCATTCTTTCTATTTCTTCTTGAGAGAGAGAGAGCTTTCAAGCAGAGGTGAGGAGGGGCAGAGGAAGGGAAAAGAGAGAATCTTAAGCTCACTCCTTGTTGAACGTGGGGCTTGATCTCACAAATCCTGAATTATGGCCTGAAAACCAAAGTAACAGGCTTAATAGACTGAGCTACCCAGGTGTCCTATAGTTCTGAAATTTTGATGTTATATTCTTTATATTTTCAGAACTGTTTTTATTGCAGAGGGTTTCTAAGTTTTCATTTGTTTCAGGCATATTTATAATTAGTTGTTCAATCATTTTTGTGATGACTGAGTTAAACACTTTGTCACTTAATTCTAATATTTCCATCATTTTATTGTTGACATGTCTTTATTGTTGTTTCTCAGTTTTGAGATTTTCATTTTTATTGCTGTTAGGGGTGAGATTTTTTTTAATTTAAAACTGGTTATTTGAATTATAATAGTATAAGATACATGCATCTTATGTAAATCTTTTGTTTTAGCAGAACTCCTCTGATATTGGTCTTATGGTTAAATTTTCAGGGCTACCTTGCTTTTGATAGTTGAAAGTAAAGACCTTTATTCCCTATTGATTTCTATTCACATCTGGAAGCAAGTAGAAGGTTTTTATTATTAATACTGGGAGGGAATTTTCAGACAGTATATATTTATAAATATGGTAATAATGCTACTACTTAATTGAAAGTGTTATTTTCGGGTAGAATTGTGACTTAGTATGCATTCAATGTATTTGAAGAACTGCCTGGTACATATTTTCATTTGACAGATAGAACTATGTACGTAAGTAATAAATCCAGTTTAGAGATCAAATTTTCTCAGGATTCATAAACTTCAATGTATTCATTTTATAATGGAAAGAACCAGGGCCAGAAATTGAAAGGGAATGTACTAATTTAAGCACATTGATTTTATTGCTTATTGAAAAAATGGTATGTTTGGGTGTGTTTCAATTACACCGATTCCATGTTTCATCTCAATTTGTATCAAGTGCATTTAGCTTTTGTACATTTTAATTATGTCAAAATTAGGACATTAGAGAAAGCATTAGAAAATTATTATATCTGTATCACAAAAGTTCAAGTTTCAGGAATATTTTAAATCGAAGCTGATTTTCCAAACTTGTAAAAAAACAATACAGAGAATGCTGTAACAATAGACAATAAACAATACTAATTAAAACACAAATTTCTTTGGACACTAAATATATATATATGTATATATACATATATATATACTTAATATTCAGCTTGTTATATAACTTAGAACATATAAATTTATTCCTCTTGATTAATATCTAACATTAAATAATGTGTACTGGACTTTAGCTGCTCTTTGCCCTACTTGAAAGTCCTGATACATTATTTCCGATGAGCTGGGGAAAGACAACAGCTCAGGTGCAAGGGTGTGAGATGGTAGATATTCAGGCCAGGATATGTGCCACTGATTAATCCCTGTAAATAAATTTTCATGCAGAAATACCCTCATTGTCCTTTAGGGAATCTTGCTCATCTGTAAATCCATAGTTTTCTCAAAGGGTCATATATAGCAAATTGAAAAGTATTTTATGCTTTTTGAAAATACAAGAGGGAGACTTTAGGCAAAATAATTGTCATTAATTTCTTCTTCATACTGTGGAAAACAGTGAGCTATCAAGAAACTGAAGACATTGGAAATCAATGGAACTCTCGAAATTTGAATTATAGCAGGTAAGCATGAATAACAGGGGTTCATATATTTGCAGGAACATAAATGGGTAAAAGCCTCCATGGGCTATGTATGACCAAAAAGTTACAAAAATTCCTTTTTCTATGAAAAAGTGGGTTTTGAGCAAGTAGCTGATACATGCAAGTAGCATGATATATGTAGATATACATTTCCTTTGAAGTCTGTAATTTAATTGCTTCAAGATTTCCCCCTCAAAATGATCTGAATTAGACAGGAGGCCACTGCAGTAAGGATCATGGTCTTTGTCTACACAGCACTACCAGTGAGGTGTTGTCTGATCCAGTCTCTGTAAAAATGATTATCCAATGGACATCAATAAGGAACAAAGGTATGTATTGTCTTCTTAACGTGGGCATGAAACTAAATTTATATCATGTTTATAATACCACAAAGAAAACCTCAGTAAGCATCCTCAATTTAATCTTAAATTTTAAAAATATGACATTGACAGTTCAATTATATTGTATAGAGAATAGAAACATGGACATTTGAAAATATATAATAAAAAGAGACATCCGTTTCACTGTTTATGTTGTGAAAAGGATCAAATTTTAAAATCTCTCTTAAGCTTGTTTTATCTTGTACAATAGGGTGATAACAGCAGTACTTAATGGAGTATGTTGATGTGGGGTGCAAATAGGATCAAACTATGATATTTAAAGTCATTAAGATAGTGCCTGGCACACCCTTGATTTGATCAATATTATTTTGTATTATAAGCCATAAACCCAGTTTAGAGGTGAAAGTTTTATTGAAACATAAATCTGATCTTTCCATTTTTTCGTGGAAAGGACTAGGACCAGAGAGTAAAAACAAATGTCCTCAATGAGAAACTAAATTAATTACGCTGCATGTTGGAAAATGTCTTCTTTGGTCCTATGTCAATCATGCTGTCCTGACATCAGGCTTTCTTTTAACTTGTGCCAATTGCATTTTGTTTGTCATTGCGATATGGGTAACAAATAGGACATTTAAGAAGCATTAGAATTTTTGTTGTTGTTGTTACATCACAAAAATTCAGAGTCTAATGTGTCCTCTGAGAAAACAGCTCCAGGGCATAATCTTTAAAAATGTGCAAAGTTCTGACTTTTAGTGGAGTTCCAAAATGCAGTTCCACCAAGACACTGTATCTTCTTGCAGATTTGGAAACATTTTCTAATCTCTTACTCAATAGTCTAGCTCCCAAAGACTTACTCTATCAACATTTTAATGAGAATCTTCAGATATCACTGCTTCCTCAATTGCCAAACACCAGAGCATACAATTGACTGCTTCAATCTCAAAACTTTTTATCTGCTTCAAGGAAGTCATATATAAAATACATCAGTTTAAATCAGTCTTTACCTAAAAATCTACATTTATGATATATGCAGTCATTATATATTAACATGTCTCAAGAAAATAAAAAATAAATTGAAAACATAATAATCCTTACATGAAGAGATAAATTATTAAATGCCTTGATACCCTGCTTGCTTTGAATTAGAAGTCAATTTTATAACATTCATATTGATACCACATTTGTAATATGAGCTTTCTAAGGTGCTACTGTCTTATCTAGAATAGTTGTTTACACCTCTCTTTCAATAATTTGAGAAGGCTTGAGATCTCAGATAGAATTCAGTTGAGATCCTCTTTCTTCTTTTAAGAATTAGTAAAAAATAGACCTTTCATAGAAAATGACAAATGGTTTACAGCTAAATTTCCTGTATATTATGAAGATGTTTGAGGCTTTTTCCATTTGATTATTCTTTTTTAAGAATAAGTATAGCATTTTTAAAATATTTCCTACATTTTGCTATTCTCAGATACAAAATAAATTATATTTCAAGGAATATTTTTGATGATTTTAACTTAGTAACTGTGTAGTACATCAGTTTTTTTGATGCCGTGTCCAATGATTCATTAGTTACAGATAAAACCCAGTACAACACGTGTGCTCCGGCCAGTGATGCCATTCCTCATTGCTCTGATTCTATTTATCATATTCACTTTTATTTCAACAATTACTCAGTAAATTTTGCTTCTTTCCTGGCCCTAAAAACATTGGATATACAGCCTGAGATTGAATATGTGTGTAAGATTGGGTGAGCGTGCATGAACATACATGGGTGGATAGATTTATGAGCAGCCAGAGGGTATGAAAGGTGAAGCTTTTTCCAACATTCCATATTCTTCTCACCCTTTTCATAATTAGTTTGACTCTTTCCATGGTAATGTTATAACTCCAAATTTATTAAGTTTCTCTCCACATTTGGCATCATGTTTCTATCATAAATTTCATTGATATTCTTTTTGTATTTTGATTCTTTAGTGTAATATATTTAATCATAAAATTGAATGAAAATATTATTTACTTCTAGTGGATAAAGATTATGTGTATAAATGAAAACACTTCACACAATTATTCAATGTTTGCCTTCTGTTATTTGAAATACTTTGAAAAATTTTTTGTGTACTAAATATTTTATTTAGAATATTGAACTAATAATTCAAGATATATTTTATAAAGATGCATGTTCCATCATAAATACACCAAAGAATCATAAAGACTTTTCCTCTTCTTTCTTTCTATACTTCTTAATCTGCTCATTTAATATACATCAAATTCAGACACATACTAGGAATGGCATCGTGAAGAGGTCATAAACCATATCATGGATAATAGGAAAATAAACAGGTGTATGTCTTATAAGCACAAAAGAGATGATTTCTTACATAAAAGCATTCTTGGAAAGGAAAATGACTTAACAGAAACCTGATGTTGTGCGTTTACTCTCTTTTGTTCCATCTAGAGTGGAAAACATGACCAACCACTCAGCAGGGATGGAATTCTTCCTCATGGCATTCGCTGACACCAGAGAGCTTCAGGTTTTACATGGCTTTCTGTTTTTGTTTATTTACCTGGTGACTCTTATGGGGAATCTTCTCATTATTGTCCTGATCACCCTGGATCAGTGTCTTCACCCCCCTGTACTTCTTCCTGAAGAATTTATCACTTTTTGATGCCTGCCTCATTTCCATCACACTTCCAAAATTTATCCTGAACTCTTTATCCCACAGAAACGCCATTTCATTCTCAGGATGCCTATTACAGGTGTTGTTGGTGATCCACTTTGCTGGGTCTGAGCTTTTCCTTCTAACAGCCATGTCCTATGACCGCTATGTGGCCATCTGTCACCCACTGCACTATGATATCATCATGAACAGGAGAGTTTGTTTGAGAATGACAGCTGCCTCCTGGTTTCTTGGGTGTATCTTTGGGGTTTTATACTAAGATGGTACTTTCTCTTTATCTTTAGGTGGCTCCAGAAATGTTTCTCAGTTTTTCTGTGATGTCCCCTCCCTACTGAAGATCTCTTGCTCAAAGTCTCATGTCACCATAGATATTACTAAGGCAACTGGGATTATGTATACACTTTTCTGTTTGGTATCCATTGGATTTTCATACATTTACATTTTCAATTCAGTGCTGAGAATGTCGTCATTACAAGGGTGGTCAAAATCCTTTTCCACTTGTGTGCACCATCTCATAGTCGTAACAACATTTATTGTGACAGGCACCATTGCCTACCTGAAGCCATTCCCTGATTCTCCACATCTTGGGGATTTTTTGGTGTCTGTGTTCTATTCTGTGTTGCGTCTATCTTTGAACCCCTTAATATACAGCCTAAGGAACAAGGAAATCAAGGCAGCTGTGAGGCGGTTTCCATGGAAACTAAGTCTTTATATATTCTACAGGGAAAAACAATAGAACTAACATCTATAAAGCTAAATTCTGTGTGTGTGTGTGTGTGGGTGGGTATGTGTATTTAATGTTTATATGTTATACATAGCACATATACATATAAACATACATGTTTGTGTGTTATGTTTTATAAAACATGCTCATATATATGTTTCTTATACTCTAAGATATCAATATTCTATATAATAAATATTCACTTTATTTAAAAGTGCTAGAATAAAGTTGATCTGTCCATGCTTATTAATAAGCATTCATTATCTCAGAACCTCCAAGAATAACATACTAATAACCTAGAATCTCTACATGTAAATTAAGTTTCAGAAACAGTAGGAGTTTTTCAATCGCTTTCTGAAGTTGTCCATATACTAATATTTTTTGAATCTGTAAATATATTGCTTTACATGGCAAAAAGGAACTCAGTAGATGTAATCCAATTAAAGAGCATGAGATGAGGTGATTATCCTACACTATCCAATGGGCCCTAATATAATCATGAAAAGTGGAGCATTTCCAGACTTTGTTAGAGGGAGATGTGTCTACGGAATTGTGGTTTTCCTTTGCTCGTTTTGAAGATGGAAGGTGGTCATGAACCAATATACAGAGGCAGCTTCTGGAGACTGGAAAATGCAGGAACAGATAGTTCACTGGAGACCCAAGAATAGAATGAAGCCATACCAGCTACAACATCATTTTGGTCCAATGGGATTGGAGTTGGATTTCATAATTACAGCACTTTAAAACATAACAAGTTATTAAACCAAAGGATTTGTGAAAATTTGCTATAGCAACAACAGAAATTTAACAAGTCATTAAATAATTATCCTCTTAAATACCTCTTAAATGAGAACTTCTTTAGAACTGAAATGCAGATTATAAAACTTAAGGTCTTCATTAAAAGTAAAATACAAAAATAAAAAGAATATACACAAAAATATTTATAATTCTGCAGAATATTTTAGATTATATTACTCTTTTATGCATTATATTTTATCGGCTACCATTTTTATTTTACATGTAAAAAATCTACCCACAATCATAAATAAATAAGTAAACTATTTTAATACATGAATTTAGTATTATGAAGCCAGATTTTTATTTTTATTTCTATATTTTTAAAGATTTTATTTATTTATTTATTTATTTATTTATTTATTTATTTATTTGAAAAGGAGAGGGGGAGATCACAAGTAGGCAGAGAGAAAGGAAGAGAGAAAAGGGGAAGCAGGCTCCCTGCAGAGCATATGCCCAATCCAGGGCTCGATACAATGAACCTGAGATCATGACCTGTGCCAAACGCAGAGGCTTTAACCCACTGAGCCACCCAGGTGCCCCAAGGTAGAATTTTTATTATCTTGACAAAATTAGATTTGTTTTTACCTTTTAACTTAGTTTACAACATTCAAGTACTTTTGATTCCTCCACTGTAAAGTGTTTAATTTCTATATGGTATTTGATATTGAGACTCATTATATAAAGATTATCTACTGCCAACTGTAGTGCTACCTGTAGAGGGAGGGTGGGAGTCCAGTGTGTTGGGAAAAGTTGGCCAAATATGGTGCAATGGGCTGCACTATGAGTATCAAGGACAAGCTGGAAATGTGTTGAATCCAGCCTCCCATTGTAAGCCAGCCCTTCATCCAGTTGTTGGTGCTGGGAATGGCCATGGTACCCCCTTCCTGAGCATCTGTTCTTGTTTTAACCATTATCTTTTTCTGTAATAAGATAAGGGAGCACATGCTGAGTATCCCAAGGCCTGTAGCTTGAGGAGCACTCACTTCTCCACCTTGGGAATCCTGGCTTTGCTAAACCAGTCCCTGATGCAGCCCAAGTCCAAATGTTTATAGAGGGTCTCCTGCCCTTCCCACCCCTCCTGTGGTTCCAAGGCTCCAAAAGACACAGCAAAAGAAGCATGAGAGGCCACCATTCCTGGACACTACCTGTTCATTTTTGTAGCTTTAAAAAAAAAAAGTGAAGAGGAATACAAAGGCACAACGGCAAACCTAGAAAACTTTATTTTAGAGAAAAACTATTTAAAGCTGTCAAATCATGACCAACACTGACCCAGTACTCTTCGAGTGATTCCACATTTTGAGTGTGTCTGATGGTTTACAACCATCCCTGTGCTTACTGACCCTTTTTCTGCCAGTATCTCTGCTCTGCCTCCCACATATCTTGATTCCAAGAACAATTCCACAGAACTGCTAACATCACTGAGGATTCTGTCCCAGTGGCCCTGATTCCTGGCTCCATTAACCTAAAAATAGTTCCCTGGCTCTAATGTAGGAACCACCACTCCCTGCAGAGGGCCCTACTCTTCAAGTGCTTGGCCCAGTTCCAGACTTTTGGCATTGAGTGTTTCTCGGTTTTCCTCTCTTTCCTTCCTATGTTCATTTGTTCCATTTCTTAAATTCCACATATGATTGAACTCATATATTTTTCTTTCTCTTACTGACTTATTTCACTTAGTACAATACTCTCTAGCACAATCCATGTCCTTGCATACAGAAAGATTTAATTCCTTTTTTTGACTAATATATACATACACACATTACTATATATACATACGTATAATAATACATATGTCATCACTAAATTGTACACTAGAAATAATATTACACTTTATGTTAGCAAACTCTAAATTAAATACAAACTTAAAAACATGAACAAAAAGAACAAAAAAAAACCTTCAATATGGCTTATCGGATATTCCACTTATTTTATCCATTTTGAAACATATGATTTTTCAGATTCTATATGTTTCTGTGTCCTTTTTAATCTCTGCACTTTCGACAAAAATTAATTAAGTTTAATGTACCATAGAACAGATAGCTGTCCATTAGTTTCTGTTCTCAAAGGCCATGCTACATATAGCACAAAACAGCAATACTAACATCTAAATAATAATACCCTGAGAGTATTCAGTGTGTAAAAACATATAAATCAATTACTGTGCTTATAAGAAGTACTCAATAATACTAATAATGATTAAAGATATTCCTTCTTTTTTAAAAAAGATTTTATTTACTTATTTGACACAGAGAGAGAGAGAGATCACAAGTAGGCAGAGAGGCAGGCAGAGAGAGAGGAGGAAGCAGGCTCCCTGTTGAGCAGACAGCCCGATGTGGGGCTTGATCCCAGGACCCAGATATCATGACCTGAGCTGAAGGCAGAGGCAATAATATTCCTTCTGACAAGCCAAGACAATAGAGCCAACTGTTATTACAAATTTGAATCACTCTCCCTTACAAAATGAAATGATTCATTTCATAGTTTGGGATACATAGTCATATATTCATTTTTATATTTCCCTCATTTACATTATGGTGGTTTCATATATCAATTTTATTAATAAGGAGGAGTCAAAATTAAACAGACCTTATCGTCTACTTTCCTATGATCTTCTGAAATTACACAGTATGAAATGAAAATACTTAGTCAAATGGTATACTTAGTTAAAAGTGACACTAGTGGATTATGCTAATTATCATATGGATCCACTCATATGTGGAACATAGACAATTATCATATGGATCCACTCATATGTGGAACATAAAGAATAACACAGAACAATGAGGAAGGGAGGGAAATATGAAGGGGGAGAAATCAGAGAGGCAAATGAATCATGAGAGACTATGGATTCCAAAAAACAATCTGAGGATTTCAGAGGGAAGAAGGATGGAGGGATAGGGTAGTCGTGTGATGGATATTAATGAGGATATCTGTTTTAATGAGCACTGGGTGTTATATATAAATGATGAATCACTACTTCATAACTAATGATGTACTGTATGGTGACCAACATGATATAATTTTAAAAAATTTTAAAAAAGGAAAAGATAAATAAAATGGTTAAGAAAAGTGACTAACAACAAAAAAGACCCATTCTCAAGTACTGTTATCAAGTGTATTTTCAATTGTATTAGTTTGTAAATTGTCCTCATCTAACTTCCAAATCCTTTCTGAACCCTTTGGAGGTTATCATGGGCTCATGATAAAGAGCTGGAAAAATTCAAATTAAATGAAAATCACATGGGGCACCCGGGTGGCTCAGTGGGTTAAAGACAGACACATAGACCAGTGGAACATAATAGAAAGCCCAGATATGGACCCGCAACTCTACGGTCAAATAATCTTTGAAAACAGGAAAACATATCCAGTGGAAAAAAGACAGTCTCTTCAATAAATGGTGCTGGGAAAATTGGACAGCTCTATGGAGAAGAATGAAACTTTACCTTTCTCTTACACCATACACAAAGATAAACTCCAAATGGATAAAAGCCCTCAATGTGAGGCAGGAATCTATCAAAACCCTAGAGGAGAACATAAGCAGTAACCTCTTTGACATCAACCACAGCAACTTCTTTCAGGACATGTCTCCAAAGCCAAAGGAAGCAAAAGCGAAATTGAACTTTTGAGAGTTCATCAAGATAAAAAGCTTCTGTAGAGTGAAGGAAACAACCAACAAAAAAAATAGGCAAACCATAGAATGGGAGAAGATATTCGCAAATGACACTACAGACAAAGGTCTGATATTTAAAATCTATAAAGAACTCCTCAAACTCAACACCCACAAAACCAAAATTCACATTAAAAATGGGCAGAAGACATGGACAGACACTTCTCCAAAGAAGACATACAAGTGGCTAACAGACACATGAAAAAATGTTCATCATCTTTAGCCATCAGGGAGATTCAAATCAAAACCACACTGACATACCAATATACACCAGTTAGAATGGTCAAAATCAACAGGACAGTAAGCAATAAATGTTGGAGAGGGTGTGGACAAAGGGGCACCCTATTACACTGTTGGTGGGATTGCAAGATGGTACAGCCACTTTGGAAAACAGTGTGGAGATAACTCAAGAAGTTGAAAATAGAGCTCCCCTATGACCTTGCCATCGCACTCCTGGGTATTTACCCCAAAGAAGCAGATGCATTACAAAGAAGGGCCATATGTACCCCAATGTTCATAGCAGCAATGGCCACCATAGCCACACTGTGGAAAGAACCAAAATGTACTTCAACAGATGAATGTAAATAAGATATGGTACATATATACAATGGAATAATATGCCTCCATTAGAATGGACGAATATCCAACTTTTGTATCAACATGGATGGGACTGGAAGAGATTATGCAGAGTGAAATAAGTCAAGCAGTGAGAGCAATTATCTTATGGTCTCACTTACGTGCTGAACATAAAGAAAAACATGGAGAGCATTGTTAGAAGGAAGGGAAGGTGAAAGGGGGGAAATCAGGCGGAGAGTTGAACCATGAGAGACTGGGGACTCTGAACAATAAACTGAGGGTTTAGGAGGGGTGGGAGTGGTGAGCCTGGTGGTGGGTATTGAAGAGGGCACGTATTGCATGAAGCATTGGGTGTAGTGCATGAACAATAAATCTTGTAACAATGAAAAAATAAACATTTTTGGGAGAAAAACAAAATAAAGGCAACCACCACTGAAATCCTAAGGATAGAAAAAATAATAATAAATCTAGTCATTGTCTTTGCAGTCACAATTTCCATAAATGCACACATGCTGCCATTTAGAGAGTAATGTCAACTCCTACAGCACATATTTACATTTTTAAAAAAGACTTTATTTATTTATTTATTTATTATTTATTTATGTATTTGACAGAGAAAGAGAGAAATTACAAATAGGCAGAGAGGAAGGCCAAGAGACAGGGAGAACCAAGTTCCCTCCTGAGCAGAGAGCCCAATGTGGGGCTTGATCCCAGGACCCTGAGACCATGACATGAACTGAAGCCTGATTCCTTAACCCACTGAGCTACCCAGGAGGCCTACACACATTTCTTCTTATATCTAAACATTTCTTTGCATCATCTGTACATTTCCTGTACATACCACTACAATTCCTTCATACATTACCACAAAAGTTACATAAACTGCCCTCCAAATTTAGGTCTTCTTCAACAAATCATTCTGTGCCGACCAGTATCTTTAATTTTAAAACAAAACAAACAACCCCAAACAAAGGAGAGATCAACCAACCAATGATACAACAAATAAGGTCAAATTATTTCACTCCCAACATGAAATCTTTGAAATTTAAAAAAATTACTAAGAATAATATAAAGAGGATGGGGGCCAGATGGCAGGGAAGTAGTAGTTCCTGTTGCAATCTGTCTCCAAACGTGAGCTGGGTATCTACCAGACCACGCTAAACACCCATGAAATCAGCCTGAAGAGCAAGATTTTTCACTTCTCGATCTCTATAGGAGCAGAAGACAGCAGTGAAGAGGTAAAGCAAAGCGAGAACACTCGAACCCATATCAAATGATAAACAAATGGGGGAGGGAGCCACCAGAAGCGGTGCAAGGACAGTAATACCACAAAGGAAAGTGCTGGGTGGTTGGGGAGCAGCAGTAACTTAGAATCCTGTTAAAACACTGAAAAAAAAGTAAAAGGCTCTGAGGAGCAGCTAGTGGAAGGTAGTGGTCTTGGGCATACGACCAGGCCTAGGCTCCCAGGAAGGACACCACTTGCCTGGACCAGAAACTGGTGGTAAAGGGGGTCCAGGACTTGGCTCCAGAACCTGCAGCTTTCCAATCCTTGCACCATTTTGTGGGCAGGGTGCACGTGCTCCTGCAAGCACCTTCAGGGAGACTGCTGTGGTCCCAGAGCCGGCAGATTTTCTCCATATACAGCACTCTTTGGACTGAACACCCCAACTTCAAAAAATTCATGGCCAGCAGCAGGGTCTGTGCACTCCCAGCCTGCACCAGGGAGAACACCGTTGGGTGGACTAATCTCTGGCAGGAATGAGATCACACATCACCAGAGCCTGGAGCCCTGAGGAAAGGGAGACCTTGGAGTCACTGAACTGCTCAGTGTGCATCACCTGATAGAGGTTGCCCTGGGAGCAGATTTGCAGAGGGGAGTGTGTGTTACTAACAACCCATAGAGGCACAGACTGAGGCTTCTCTATGACACGGAGGTCTGGGTATGGACAGGCAGCTTCCTCACTTTCATTCTCTGAAAAGAAGAAAAAAACTACAAAAGCCAAAAGCCTTCAGAGAGCAAAAGAATGAGAAACCAGTTTCAACAGAGCTCAGCACCTTGATTGGGAGGCAGAGTGACTCAATCCAAGCAAGTTTGCTTGGAAAAAAAGCTTCAGGCCCCTTCTCCAGAAAAAAAAAACAAACAAACAACAAACAAACAAACAAACAAAAAAAACAAAAAACCCTAAAAAACAAAAACAAAAAAAAAGGACTATAACCACTGGGTCCCAGTAAAATTTTAAATCCCCAACATCAGGGTAAAGCAATATATTAAGTGACTGATAATACCTTCAAAACTGTATATTTCATAGATACAAATATTTTTTTCTCTCTTATGTTCTTCTTTTGTATTCATTCCTTTTGACATTTCTTGGTTTGTTTTGTTTTTCTTTTAAACTACTTAACATTACAACTGGATGCTTAATACAACAATAAATTGAGGAAATCCTGAAATATTGTTCCTCTCCCATGAGGAGATATAACCACCCTCCCATCTTATTCTTCTGATAGTGTTTCTACATATTTGCTTTTGTTCTGGTAATATATAAATCTGATTCTTGGTGTTCGTTCTGACTAGGTTCATTTATTTCTTGTCATTTCCATCTGTCAGTCTCTATTTTTGTTCATGTTGGTCTACATAACTTATAAATCTTATTGTTGGGAAACATTCGGGATGGGATCTCCTCTTTCTATCTCCCTATATTTTTTATCCTTATACTTTCATTTTGCTGGTGAAACCCAATTGTTCTTAAATCTTCCAGGGTGCACCCTGCCTGGACCGTGGGCAAAATAACCAACTAATCATCCTCTCATCAACTTCTCATCAGAATGACTAGGAGGAGGAACACCCAACAGAGGAAAAACCCAGAGACTAAACTGTTTCCCTAGGAACTATTAGACATGGACATAAACAGTATGCTGGAAAGAGAATTCAGGCTGACAATTATCCAGGCAATGACTAGGATGGAGGAAATCATTAATGATAACATAGAATCTCTAAGGGCAGAAATGCGAAGCAGTATAGCTGATGTAAGGACCACTATCAATGATATCCAATCCATTCCAAGATAGAGTTAGGGAGACAGAGGATAGAAATAGTGACCTAGAGGATAAAATGGTATAGAAGAAAGGGTAGGAGGAGAGCTGCAGCAAACTGCTCAGGAATCATGAGAAGAAACTTAGCGAAATAAATGACACCATGGAATGTTCCAACGTCAGAATTATTGGTGTCCCAGAGGGGGTAGAGAAAGATAGAAAACTAGAAGATATAGCAGACCAAATTCTGAATGAAAATTTCCTCTATCTGGGGAATGGAACAAGGGTTCATGTCCTAAAGGCAGAAAGGACACCTGCCAAGATCAGTGAGTCTAGAAAATCAGTGAGACACATCATAGTAAAATTTGCAAATTATAATTTTAAACAAGAGGTCCTGAGGTCAGTTACAGGGAAGAGATACCTTACATAAGGAGGAAGACCCATTAGAATAATATCAGATATGTCCACAGAAACCAAGCAAAAGTGAAAGGGTTGGTATGATATCTTCAGGGCACTAAATGAGAAGAAAATACAGCCAAGAATACTTAGTCCAGCAAGGCTGACATTCAAAATGGATGGAGAAATTAAGATCTTCCAAGACCAGCAAGGATTAAAAGAGTATGGGACCACCAAGCCAGCACTCTAGGAAATATTAAATGGGAATCTATAAAAGTAGAAAGAACCCATGAGTGACTTAGAACAGAAATTAACAATTAATAGAAACAAGGCCTGCACAGACAACATGATGTCAATAAAAACCTATCATTCAATAATGTCTCTCAACGTGAATGGCCTAAACGCTCCCATAAAATGGCACAAGGTTGCAGAATGGATAAAACGGTGGTACCTGTCCATATGCTGTCTACAAGAGACATATTTGGAACCAAAAGATACATCCAGACCGAAAGTGAAAAGATGGAGAACCATCGTCCATGTCAATGGGCCGCAAAAGAAAGATGGGGTAGTGATTCTCCTATCAGATAAAATAGATTTTCAGCTGCACACTGTAGTCAGAGATACAGAAGGACATTACATCATTCTGAAAGTGTCTATCCTCCAAGAAGATCTAAGGATTGCAAATATTTATGCATTTGCACCCAACTACATAATCCAACTGCTAATCAAAATAAAGAGCCACATTGATAGGAATACAATCATAGTAGGAGATCTTAACATGCAACACTCAGTAACAGATAGACCAACTAAAAAGAAAATTAATAAAGAAACATATCTTTGGAGGGGGGCAAAATGGCGGAGAGGTAGGACACCCTGTCCCCAAAAGTGAGCTGGATACCAGCCAGACCACGCTGAACACCCATGAAATCAGCCGGAGGAGCAATATTTTTCACTTCTGGATCTCTATGGGAGCAGAAGACAACAGAAGAGAGGTAAAGCAAAGCAGGAACACTCAAAAGGTAACTGAGGATAAACAAATGGCGGATGGAACCACCAGAAGCAGCGCAAGGACAATAAGCGCTGGGTAGTTGGGGAGTGGCAATAATTTAGAGCCTGGTTAAAAACACTTAAAAAGAGCATACGTTTCTGAGGAGCAGCCAGTGGAAGGGGGTGGATGTAAGCACAAGCCTGGACCCACGCCCCCAGGAAGGACACCGCTCGCTGCAAAGAGAGTCCGGTGGGGGGCAGGGACCCGCTCCCTGCACCATTTTGTGGGCCAGTTGCGGGCACTCCTGAAAGCACCTTAGAGAGTCTGCTGTGGTCCCGGAGCCCACATATGTTCTACATGTACAGCGCTCTCTAGATGGTGCACCATCAAAGGCATGAACTGCGTGGCCAGTGTGGTAATATTGGCAAGAATCTGGCCATACCCTGACGCGGCCTAGAGCCCCTAGTGCAGGGGAGCACGGAGTCCTGCAAGGCTGCCAAACTGCTGAGTGCATGCTGCCTGGGAAAAGGTGACTGCGCTGGGAGATTTGTGGAGGGGAGTGTTCCTTCTGGTCCACCCACAGGGGAGTAGACAGTGGCTTCTCTGTGACAGGGAGGTCTGTGTATGGACAGACAGACCCCTCGCTCAGACTCTCTGAAAAGGAGAAAAAGCTACAAAAGGCCAAAAGCCTTCAGAGAGCTAGAGACTGAAAAACAGGGTTCCACAGAGCTCTGCCCCTTGACTGGGGGGCGGGGTGACTCAACTCAAGCAAGATTGACAGGAAAACAATTGGCCAGGCCCCTCCCCCAGAAGACAAGTCAGAAACAAAAAACAAAAAACAAAAAAACGAAAAGACTATAACCACAGAGTCACCATAAGACTTTTAAACCCCCAACATCAGGGGAAATCAATAGATTAAGTGCTTGATAATACCCTCAAAACTGTATATTTTATAGATACAAGTTTTTTTTTTCTATTCACATTTTTTTTTAATTTTTATTCACTTGTTTTAACATTTCTTGGTTTGATTTTTGGTTTTTGTTTTTATTTTTTTAAACTACTTAACATTATATCTAGAGGCTTAATACAATAATAAATAACCATCCTCACACACGAGGAGCTATAACCAACCTCCCATCTTATCCTTCTGTCACAGTTTCTGCCTATTTGCTTTTGCTCTTGTATTATAGAAAAACTTATTCCTGGGGTTTATTCTGACTAGGTTGTTTTTTCTTTTTTATTTCTTGTCATCTACTCTCGTTGGTCTATATGTTTGTTCTTCTTGGTCTACATACTTCATAAATCTTATTGTCAGGACCTATTCTGGCTGAGACCCCTTTTTTTCTTTTTCTCTCTATCTTTTTGATCCTCATTCTTTCTTTTTGGTGGTGAATCCCAATTGCTCCCAAAATTTCCAGAGTGCACCCTGTCTGGACGGTGTGAGAAATATCCAACTATACATCCTCTCATCCACCTCCCATCAAAATGACTAGGAGTAGGAACACCCAACAGAGAAAGAATGCAGAGAACTCGCCCTCTCCCTCAGAACTATTAGATATGGACATTAACAACATGTCAGAAAGGGAATTTAGACTGACAATTATCCAGGTAATGGTTAGGATCAATGACAACATAGAATCTCTAAGATCAAAAGTGAAAACCAGGATAGCTGATGTAAGAAGTGAGATCATCAGTGAGATCCAATCCAATCTAAATAGTTTAACAGCTAGAGTTACAGAGACAGAGGATAGAATTAGTGATCTGGAGGACAAAATGATAGAGAAGAAAGGGCAGGAAGACAGCTGGAGCAAACTGCTCAGGAATCATGAGAAGAGACTTAGGGAAATAAATGACACCGTGAAACGTACCAACGTCAGAATTATTGGTATCCCAGAGGGGTAGAGAAAGACAGAGGACTAGAAGATATAGCTGACCAAATTCTGAATGAAAATTTCCCCAGTCTGGGGAATGGAACAAGGGTTCGTGTCCTAGAGGCAGAAAGGACACCTGCCAAGATCAATGAGTCTAGAAACACAGCAAGACATATCATAGTAAAATTTGCAAATTATAATTTTAGACAAGAGGTCCTCAGAGCAGCTAGAGGGAAGAGATCCCTTACATATGGAGGAAGACCCATCAGAATAACGTCAGATCTCTCCACAGAAACCTGGCAAGCCAGAAAGGGCTGGCAAGACATATTCAAGACACTGAATGAGAAGAACATGCAGCCAAGAATAATTTATCCTGCAAGGCTGACATTCAAAATGGATGGGAAGATAAGGATATGCCCTTCAACAGATGAATGGATAAAGAAATATGGTACATATACACAATGGAATATTATGCCTCCATTAGAAAAGACAAATATCCAACTTTTGTATCAACATGGATGGGACTGGAAGAGATTATGCGGAGTGAAATAAGTCAGGCAGAGAGAACCAATTACCTTATGGTCTCACTTACATGCTGAGCGTAAAGAAAAACATGGAAGGCATTATGAGAAGGAAGGGAGGGGTGAATGGGGGGAAACCAGAGTGGGAGATGAACCATGAGCAACATGGACTATGATCAACAAACTGACGGTTTTGGAGGGGAGAGGTGTGGGGATTGGGCGAGCCTGGTGGTGGGTATTGAGGAGGGCACGTATTGCATGGAGCACTGGGTGTAGTGCAAAACAACAAATCTTGTAACACTGAAATAAATGAATAAATAAAATTTTTTAAAAAAGAAACAAATCTTTGAATGACACAATGAACCAGATGGACCTCATATATACAGAACATTCCACCCCATACCAGATGGACCAGATATATACAGAACATTCCACCCTACAACAACAAAATACTCATTATTTATTTATTTATTTATTTATTTTTAAAAGATTTTATTTATTTACTTGACAGAGAGACATATCACGAGCAGGCTGAGAGGCAGGCAGAGAGAGGGAAGCAGGTTCCCAGACGAGCAGAGAGCCCGATGTGGGGCTCCATCCCAGGACCTAGATCATCACCTGAACCTAAGGCAGAGGCTTTAACCCACTGAGCCATCCAGACTCCCCTATTTATTTATTTTTTAAAGATTTTATTTATTTGACAGAGAGAAACACAGTGAGAGAGGGAACACAAGCAGAGGGAATGGTAGCAGGTGAAGCAGGCTTCCTGCTGAGCAGAGAGCCTAATGCAGGGCTCAATCCCAGGATCCTGGGATCATGACCTGGGCTAAAGGCTGACACTTAACGACTTAACCACCCAGACACCCCCAGAATACTCATTCTTATCGAGCACAAATGAAACTTTCTCCAGAATAGACCATATGATGGTCTCATTATCCATATAATGAGTCCACAAATCAGGACTCAACGGACACCAAAAGAGAGATGATCCCTGCATTTACTCAGACCACAATGCTTTGAAATTTTAACCCAATCACAAGAGAAAGTTCAGAAGGAATTGAAACACTTGGAAGACCAATCTACTCAAGAATGCTGGGATCAACCAGGAAATCAAGTGTGAACTTAAACAATTCATGTAGACCAATAAGAATGAACACACAACGATGCAAAACCTATGGACATGGCAAAGGCAGTCCTATGAGGGAAATACACAGCCATCCAAGCCTCACTCAAAATAAATTGAAAAAATCTAGAATATACCAGCTCTCTTTACACATTAACGAACTATTAAAACAAACAGCAATTCCAGCCAACCCCACACAGAAGAAGGGAAATAATCAAGATTAGAGCAGAGGTCAACTAACTTGAAACTGGTGAAACACTAGAACGCATCAATGAATCCAGAAGTTGGTTTTTTGGATGAACCAATAAGATTGATAAGAAACTGGCCAAAGTTATACAAAAGAAAAGAGAGAGGACTCTAATTAAGAAAATTGCGAATGAAAAGGGAAAGAACAAGACTCATTCAAAGCAAATAGAAACAATCATCCATAATTATTATCAACAGCTATATGTCAATAAGTTAAACAACCTAGAAGAAATGGATGCATTCCTAAAAACCCATTGTCTTCCAACACTGATACAGGAAAAATTTGACAACCTGAATAGACCAATATCTCTCTTTTTTTAAGATTTTATTTATTTGACCAAGAGATCAGAAGCAAGCAGAGAGGCAGGCAGAGAGAGAGGAGGAAGCAGGCTTCTTGCTGAGCAGAGAGCCTGACGTGGGGCTTGATTCCAGCACCCTGAGATCATGATCTGAGCCGAAGTCAAAGGCTTAAACCCACTGAGCCACCAAGTAGACCCTAGACCAATATCTCTTAATGAGATTGAAGCAGTAATTAAAAACCTCCCAAAAAACAAGAGTCCAGGACCTGATGGATTCTCTAGGGAATTCTACCAAATATTCAAGGAAGAAATAAGACCTATTCTCCTGAAACTGTTTCAAAAAATAGAAGGAAAACCGCCAGACTCCTTCTATGAAGGCAGCATTACCCTGATCCCCAAACCAGGCAAATGCTCCATCAAAAAGAATTTCAAACCAATATCCCTGACAAAAATGGAAGCTGAGATTCTCAATACGACCCTAGCTAATAGCACCCAACAGCACATTAAAGAGATTATTCATCAAGTTCAGGTGAGATTTATCCCTGGGATGCAAGGGTGGTTCAATATTCACAAATTAATCATTGTTATAGAGCAAATTAATAAGAGAAGAGAGGGGAATCACATGGTCCACTCAGTTAATGCAGAAAAAGTGTTTGACAAAATTCAGCACCTGTTCCTGATAAAAACTCTTCAAAGTATAGGGATAGAAGATGCAATCTTCAAAATCATCAAGTCTATGAAAAGCCCACAGCAAATATCATTCTCAATGGGGAAAAGCAGACAGCCTTCCCTTTGAGATCAGGAACAGTACAAGGTTGCCCACTCTCACCACTCTTGTTCAACAAAGTGCTAGAAGTCTTAGCGACAGCAATTAGACAACGAAAAAGAAATAAAAGGAATTCAAATTGGCAATGAAGAAATCAAACTCTCTCTCTTCACAGATGACATGATACTTTATATGGGAAAACCCAAAAGACTCCACCCCCAAACTACTAGAACTCATACACCAATTCAGTAATGTGGCAGGATACAAAATCAATGCACAGAAATCAGTTGCTTTCCTATACACTAACAATGAAACTGTGGAAAGAGAAAGTAGGGAATCTATTCCATTTAAGATAGCGCCAAAAACCTTAAGATACCTGACAATAAACCTAACCAAATTTATTGGTTTCATTGTAACCAAAGCTTATTTATAGGTTAAGAATAAACTTAACCAAAGTACTCCTGTACCAGAGGAGTACAGATCCTTCACTCAAAGAACTACAGACCACTCATGAAGAAATTGAAGACAGAAAAAGTTGGGAAAGTATTCCATATTCCTAGATCAGAAGAATAAATATTGTTAAAATGTCTATACTGCCCAGAGCAATCTATACTTTCAAAGCCATCCTGATCAAAATTCCACTGGATTTCTTCAAAAGCCTGGAACAATCAATGCTAGAATTGGTATGGAACCAAAAAGACCCTGAATTGCTAAGCAAATACTGAAAAAGAAAATCCAAGCTGGGGGCAACACATTGCCTGATTTCAAGCTTTAATACAAAGCGTCGATCACCAAGACAGCATGGTACTGGCACAAAAACAGACACATAGACCAGTGGAACCGAATAGAGAGCCCAGGTATGGACGTGCGACTCTATGGTTAAATAATCTTTGACAAAACAGGAAAAAATATCCAGTAGAAAAAAGACACTCCCTTTATTTTTTTAATTAATTAATTAATTTTTTTCATTGTTACAAGATTTATTGTGTTGCACCACACCCAGTGCTCCACGGAATACGTGCCCTCCTCAATACCCACCACCAGGCTCGCCCAACGCCCACCTCCCTCCCCTCCAAAAGCGTCAGTTTGTTGCTCATAGTCCAGTCTCTCATGGTTCATCTCCCCATCTGATTTCCCCCTATTTACCCCTCCTTTCCTTCTCACAATGCCCTCCATTTTTTCTTTATGCTCAGCACGTGAGACCATAGGGTAATTGGCGCTAAATGCTTGACTTATTTCACTCCGCATAATCTCTTCCAGTTCCATCCATGTTGATACAAATGTTGGATATTCGTCCTTTCTAATGGAGGCATAATATTCCATTGTGTATATGTAACATATCTTCTTTATCCATTCATCTGTTGAAGGGCATATTGGTTCTTTCCACAGTTTGGCAATTGTGGCCATTGCTGTTATGAACATTGAGGTACATGTGGCCCTTCTTTGTAATGCATCTGCTTCTTTGGGGTAAATACCCAGGAGCGAGATGGGAGGGTCATAGTGTAGCTCTATTTTTAATTTCTTGAGGAATCTCCACACTGTTTTCCAAAGTGGATGCATCAGTTTGCAATCCCACCAACAGGGTAAGAGGGTGCCCCTTTGTCCACACCCTCTCCAACATTTGTTGTTTACTGTACTGTTGATTTTGGCCATTCTAACTGGTGTAAGGTGGTATCTCAGTGTGGTTTTGATTTCAATCTCCCTAATGGCTTAAGATGATGCACAGTTTTTCATGTGTCTGTTAGCCATTTGTATGTCTTCTTTGGAGAAGTGTCTGTTCATGTCTTCTGCCCATCTTTTGATGTAATTGTCAGTTTTGTGAGTGTTGAGTTTGAGAAGTTTTTTATAGATCTTAGATATCAGACCTTTGTCTGTAGTGTCATTTGTGAATATCTTCTCCTATCTGTGGGTTGCCTGTTTGTTTTTTGGACTATTTCCTTCGCTGTGCAGAAGTTGATCACATAGACCAGTGGAACAGAATAGAGAGCCCAGATATGGACCTGCAACTCTATGGTCAAATAATCTTTGACAAAACAGGAAAAAATATCCAGTGGAAAAAGGACAGTCTCTTCAATAAATGGTGCAGGGAAAATTGGACTACTATATGTAGAAGAATGAAATTTGACCATTGTTTTACAGCATGCACAAAGATAAACTTGAAATGGATAAAAGACCTCAACATAAGGCAGAAATCTATCAAAATCTTAGAGGATAACATAGGCAGTAACCTCTTCGACATCAGCCACAGCCACTTCATTCAGGACATGTCTCCAAAGACAAAGGAAACAAAAGTGAAATTGAACTTTTGGGACCTCTTCAAGACAGTCTCTTTAATAAATGGTGCTGGGAAAATTGGACAGCTATATATTAAAGAATGAATCTTAAACATTCTCATACACCATACACAAAGATAAACTCGAAATGGTTAAAAGACCTCAATGTGAGGCAGAAATCTATCAAAATCCTAGAGGAGAACATAGGCAGTAACCTCTTTGACATCAATCACAGCAACTTCTTTCAGGACATGTATCAAAAGGCAAAGGAAGCAAAAGTGAAATTGAAGTTGTGGGACTTTGTCAAGGTACAATGCTTCTGCACAGTGAAAGAAACAGTTAACAAAAGAAACAGGCAACCCACAGAATGGGAGAACATATTCACAAATGACACTATAGAAAAAGCTCTGATATATAAGACCTATAAATAACTCCTCAAACTAAACACTCACAAAACTGATAATCACATCAAAAAATGGGCAGAAGACCTGAACAGACACTTCTCCAAAGAAGACATACAAATGGCTAACAGAAGCATGAAAAAATGTTCATCATCTTTAGCCATCAGGGAGATTCAAATCAAAACCACACTCAGATACCACCTTACACCAGTTAGAATGGCCAAATTCAACAAGACAGTAAACTACAAATGTTAGAGAGAGTGTGGAGAAGGGGGCACCCTCTTACACTGTTGGTGGGATTGGAAGCTGATGCAGTCATTTTAGAAAACAGTGTGGAGATTCCTCAAGAAATTAAAAATGCAGCTACCCTATGTCCCTGCCATCGCAGTACAGGTTATTACCCCAAAGAAACAGATGCTTTACAATTAAAGCCACATGTACCCCAACGTTTATAGCAGGAATGGCCACAATTGCCAAACCGTGTAAAGAACCAAGATGTCCTTCAACAGATGAATGGATAAAGAAAATGTGGTATATATATAAAATGGAATATTATGCATCCATAGAAAGGACGAATATCCTAATTTTGTATCAAAATGAATGGGACTGGAAGTGATTATGCGGAGTGAAATAAGTAGAATGGAGAGAACCAATTACTATTGGGTCTCACTTAGGTGCTGAGCATAAAGAACAACATGGAGGGCATTGTGAGAATGAAGGGAGGGGGAAATGGTGGGAAATCCGAGGGGGAGATGAACCATGAGAGACTATGGACTCTGAGTAACAAACTGAGGGTTTTTGAGGGGTAGGGGTGGGGTGTTAGGCTAGCCTGGTGGTGGGTATTAAAGGGGGCATGTATTGCAAGGAGCACTGGGTGTGGTGCATGAACAATAAATCTTGTGACACTGAAAAAATAAAATATACGTATTTGGGGAAAAATAAATAAAAAAAGAAAAAAACTATAAGACAGTTTTTTTAGCATGCAGCACTAGAAAGTATTTAATTAATACAAAAAAACAAATACTAGAGATGGCAACAGATATATATGTTGACTATATATATTTTACATATATACACATATTTATGCATGTATACACATACACATATATAAACACATGCCATATATATATATATATATATATATATATATATATATATATATATAAAACTTACAAGGTAATATTAGTTTCAACTGTGCAACATAGTAATTCAACACTTCCATAAGAAATCAAGTGCTTATCACATGTACCGTGATTAAAACCCATCACCTATTTAATCCATTCTTTAATCCATTTCCCCAAACACCAATCTTCTGGTAACTTGTATTTGTTTTCTATAGTTAAGAGTCTTTATCTCTCTGTCTTTTTCTTTGCTCAGCAACCAAGACAAGGATGACACTCTCACCACTATGTATGTATGTTAGTTACTGTATGTATACCTATACATACACTAACTGGGATTTGAATAAAACCTTTAAAAGAATATAATATAAAATATGATAAATATAAAACTTCGTAAGAATGACATTCATAAAAGAAGACTGAACACATTAATTCTTTTTAATTTCTAAGTAATTATAGTAGAGAAGCAAGGAAAAATAAAATAGTTAAGTAATATTTCTGTTACCTTCACAATGTATTTTTTAAAAAAGAAGTTTAATTTTTTCTTTTTTTTAATTAATTAATTTATTTATTCGACAGAGAGAGAGAGAGATCACAAATAAGCAGAGAGGCAGGCATAGAGGGGGGAGAAGCAGTTTCCACGCTGAGCAGAGAGCCAGATGCGGGGCTGGATCCCAGGACCCTGAGATCATGACCTGAGCTGAAGGCAGAGGCTTTAACCCACTGAGCCACCCAGGCACCCCAAGAAGTCTAATTTTCAAGTCCTAAGACCCAGAAAACTGCATATAATTTCCCCATGTGCCTCCAGATTCTTGTTTCATGTACTCTTAATTTCAATTAACTCACAGGGATTTGATTGCTTTTCTATGACCTCTACACACCAGTAATGTGTTTTCCTTGTTCTGTCTCCAAGTTTTAAAAAGAAAAATTTTACTTGATGTCTTATGCTTCTGGCAATCCTTTCTCCAATAAGGGGAAAGTCTCTTAACACAGTTTCAAATGGGCCTTAATAGAGTACATGGGATTCTCCCAGGAGTCAGACTTTAAAATGTGCCTACATTATTTTTAAGATTGTATTTATTTATTTGAGAGAGAGCACAAGCCAGAGGAGAAGTGAAGGGAGAAGCAGACTCTCCACTGAGCAGGCAGTTTGCCTTGGGGTTCTATCCCAGGACCCTGGGATCATGACCTGAGCTGATGGCAGACACTTAACCCACTGAGCCACTCAGGTACCCCAAGATATGCTTAAATTTCATTTCTCAGGTTTGAAGGCCTTTGAGACCCTTCCCTCAACTCCCATCTCTGATCTGAGAGCTATTGCTACTGCCCTTTCCCCAGTGAGATAAAGCATGAGTTCTTACTGGGTCTCATTAAACTATGGAGCATCTCTCTCTCTCTCTTTTTTTTTTTAAAGATTTTATTTGACAGAGAGAAACACAGCGAGAGAGGGAACACAAATAGAGGGAATGTTAGCAGGAGAAGCAGGCTTCCCGCAGAGCAGGGAGCCCAATGTGGGGCTTATCCCAGGACTCTGGGATCATGACCTGAGCTGAAGGAAGACACTTAACGCTTAACGACTGAGCCACGCAGGCGCCCCTGGAGCATCTCTTTAATAATTTATTATATGGATGTGATCATGAAGTTATAAGACATTCATTTGCTTCTAAGGCATGGAGCGACTTAAATTTAGGTTTGCGTTCACTATTAAGTCTAATAACTTCAGTTCATTTGCAATGAGAGAAACACTAAAAACACGCATGTTTTTTATGTCTTTGAGCCACTAACGGTCCTCTTGATTTTTCCTTTGCTCTCTTCCTGGATTTAGGCCAGATTACAGCAAGATAACGTTCCTTCAGGTTCTCACTAATGAACAGAAATGTCAGGGTAGTAA
>CM053607.1:127285302-127301217 GCA_028646535.1 Procyon lotor | reverse complement strand
TATGTCTTGCCAGACTTTTCTGGCTTGCCAGGTTTCTGTGGACAGGTCTGCTGTTATTCTAATGGGTCTTCCTCCATATGTAAGTGATCTCTTCCCCATGGCTGTTCTCAGGACCTCTTGTCTAAAATTATAATTTGCAAATTTTACTATGATGTGTCTCGCTGTATTTCTAGACTCATTGATCTTGGCAGGTGTCTTTCTGCCACTAGGACACGTACCCTTGTTCCATTCCCCAGACTGGGGAAATTTTCATTCAGAATTTGGTCAGCTATATCTTTTAGTCTTCTGTCTTTCTCTACCCCCTCTGGGATTCCAATAATTCTGACGTTGGAACGTTTCATGGTGTCATTTATTTCCCTAAGTCTCTTCCCATGACTCCTGAGCAGTTTGCTCCAGCCATCTTCCTGTCCTTTCTTCTCTATCATTTTATCCTCTAGATTACTAATTCTGTCCTCTGTCTCCGTAACTCGAGCTGTTTAACTATTTAGATTGGATTGGATTTCACTGATAGCACTTCTTACATCAGCTAAGCTGTATTTCATTTCTGCCCTTAGAGATTCTATATTGTCATTGATCTTAACCATTACCTGGACAATTGTCAGCCTGAATTCCCATTATGACATGCTGTCAATGTCCATGTCTAATAGTTCTGAGGGAGAGGGCGCAGTCCTTGGGTTCTTCCTCTGTTGGGTGTTCTTCCTCCTAGTCATTTTGATGGGAGGTGGATGAGAGGATGTATAGTTGGATATTTCACCCATGATCCAGGCAGGGTGCACTCTGGAAGGTTTAGGAGCAATTGGGATTCACCACCAAAAAGAAAGAATAAGGATAAAAGAGAGAGAGAGGAACAGAAAAAGAGAGGGTCTCAGCCAGAATGGGCCCCAACAATAAGATTTATGAAGTATTATAGCCCAACAAGAACAAACACATAGGCCAATGAGAGTAGATAAGAAATTAAAGAACCTAGTCAGAATGAATCCCAGGAATAAGTTTTTCTATAATACCAGAACAAAAGCAAATAGGCAGAAACTCTGACAGAAGGATAAGATGGGAGGTTGGTTATAACTCCTCGTGTTTGAGGATGGTTATTTATCGTTGTATTAAGTCTCTAGATATAATGTTAAGTAGTTTAAAGAATAAAAACAAAAAACAAGATCAAACCAAGAAATGTGAAAACAAGTGAATAAAAATTTTTAAAAAAGTGAATGAGAAAAAAAAAACTTGTATCTATAAAATATACAGGTTTGAGGGTATTATCAAGCACTTAATCTATTGATTTCTCCTCATGTTGGTGGTTTAAAATTCTTATGGTGACTCTGTGGTTATAGTCTTTTTTTTTTTTTTTTTTGGCTAGTTTTCTGGGGTAGAGGCCTGGCCAGTTGTTTTCCAGTCAATCTTGCTTGGTTTGAGTCACCCAGCCCCCCAGTCAAGGGGCAGAGCTCTGTGGGACCCCATTTCTCAGTCTCTAGCTCTCTGAAGGCTTTGGCCTTTTGTAGCTTTTTCTCCTTTTTAGAGATTCTGAGCTAGGGATCTGTGTGTCCTTACCCAGACTTCCCTGTCACAGAGAAGCCCAGTCTGCTCCCCTCTGGGTGGTCCAGAAGGAACACTCCCCTCCACAAATCTCCCAGCATAGCCGCCTTTTCCAGGTGGTGCGCACTCAGCAGTTTGGTGGCTCTGTGTGACTAAGCACACTCCCCTGCACTAGGGGCTCTAGGCCCCGGCCGGGTATGGTCAGATTCTTGCCAATATTACTGCACCCGCAGGCAGCACAGTTCTTGCCTTTGGTGGTGCACCACCTAGAGTGCGCTGTACATGGAGACATGCTGTGGTGTGGGCTCAGGGACCCAGCAGACTCTCTAAGGTGCTTTCAGGAGCGCTTGCACCTGGCCAACAAAATGGTGCAGGGAGCAGGTCCCTGCCCCCGACTGGTCTCTCTTTGAGGTAAGCGGTGTCCTTCCTGGGGACGTGGGTCCAGGCTTGTGCTTATGCCTATCCCCTTCCACTTGCTGTTCCTCAGAACCTTATGCTCTTTTTAAGTGTTTTTAACCGGGCTCTAAGTTATTGCCGCTTGGCAACCACCTGGTGCTTTCTTTTGGGGTATTACTGTCCTTGCGCTGCTTCTGGCGGCTCCCTCCCCCTTTTGTTTATCCTCCATTACTGTTTCACATGATCCTGCTTTGCTTTACCTCTCTGCTGCTGTCTTCTGCTCCCGTAGAGATCCAGAGGTGTAAAGTCTTTCTTCTCTGGCTGATATCATGGTGTTCAACATGGTCTGGCAGATATCCAGCTCACTTTTGGGGACAGGTTGCAACAGGTTTTCCTACCTCTCCGCCATCTTGTCCCTCCCACCCTTTTCTTCAATTTCTCTTATGCATGTCCTATAGTTCCTCGAGTACAGATCCTTCACCTCTTTGGTTAGGTTTATTCCTAGGTATCTTATGGTTCTTGGTGCTACAATAAATGGAATTGATTCTCTAAGGTTATCAGATTTTCCCTGTTGAGAATTATATTTCTGTGGATTATTCAGAGATTGACTTTATGATGTTGAGGAATATTCCTTTGATCCCTATAATATGAAGAGCCTTAATCGGGGACCCATGCTGAATTTTGTCAAATGATTTTTCTGCATCAGTTGAGAAGACCATGTGGTTTTTCTCTCTTCTCTTAGTGATTTTTTTTTTTCTAACACATTGATTGATTTGCGAATGTTGAGCAACCCATGTAATCCAGGGATAAATACCACTTTGTCATGATTAATAGTCTTCTTAATATGATGTGGGATCCTATTAGCTGGGATCTTGTCGAGAATCTTGGCATCCACCTTCATCAGGGAACTTGGTCTGAAATTCTCCTTTTTGATGGGGTCTTTGCCTGGTTTGTGGATCAGGGTAATGCTGTCTTCATAGAAAGAGTCTGGAAGTTTTCCTTCTGTTTTGATTTGTGGAAACAGTTTCAGGAGAATAGATATTAGTTTTCCCCTGAATGTTTGGTCGAATTCCCTAGGGATTCCATCAGGTCCTGGACTCCTGATTTTTGGTAGGTTTTTGATCACTGCTTCAATCTCATTACTAGATATTGTTCTATTCAGTTTGTCAATTTCTTCCTATTTCTGTCTTGGAAGATTATGGGTTTCTAGAAATGCATCCATTTTTTCCAAGTTGTTTAACTTATTGGCATATAGCTTTTGGTAAGAATTTCTGATGATTGTTTCTATTTCCTTTCGATTACTCATAAACTCTCTTTGTTCATTCATAATTTTGTTTTTTAGTGTCCTCTCTCTTTTTCTTTTGGATGAGGTTGGCCAGTGGCTTATCAATCCTATTGATTCTTTCCAAATTCATCTTCTGGATGCATTGATGCATTCTAACATTTCTCTAGTTTCTAACTTGTTGAAATCTGCTGTAATCTTGATTATTTCCCTCCTTGTGCATGGTACTGATTTAATTTCTTGTTGATTTTCCAGTTCATTAAGTTGTAAAGAGAGCTAATGTATTCCGTATTTTTCAATATTTTTGAGTGAGCCTTGGATGACTATGTATTTCCCCCTTAGGACTGCCTTTGGATCGATGAGTCTTCATTGACATTAGTCTTCATGCATTGTTTGAGTTTATTTTAAATTTCCTGGGTGATCCCAGCATTCTTGAGCAAGTTGGTCTTTAGCCTCCAAGTGTTTCAATTCCTTCCAAATTTTTCCTGTGGTTGAGTTACAGGTTCAAATCATTGTAGTCTATGAAAATGCAGGGAATCATCTCAAACTTTTGGTATCGGTTGAGTCCGGATTTGTGATACAGTATATCATCTATTATGGAGAAAGTTCAATGTGTTCTCAACAAGAATGTGTGTTCTGTTGTTTTAAGGTGGAATATTCTGTCTATATCTATGGGGTCCATCTGGTCCAATGTGTCATTCAAAAGTATTGTTTCTTTATTGATTTTCTGCTTAGATGATGTGTCTGATACTGAGAGTGGTGTGTTAAGATCTGATA
The DNA here is from genome assembly GCA_028646535.1 of Procyon lotor. NCBI lineage: Eukaryota > Metazoa > Chordata > Mammalia > Carnivora > Procyonidae > Procyon > Procyon lotor. The sequence continues at coordinate 127,297,232 of CM053607.1, read as the reverse complement.
CTATGAATATATTCATATCAATATGACTCCTTTTGATTAATCCTTGGCTTATGTAGTTGGCTGCACCTATATTGGGTGTATAAATATTTACAATTGTTAGATCTTCTTGGAGGATAGACACTTTCAGAATGATGTAGTGTCCTTCTGTATCTCAGACTACAGGCTTTAGCTGAAAATCTAATTTATCAGATAGAAGAATCTCTACCCCAGCTTTCTTTGGAGGCCCTTTGGCATGAAAGATGGTTCTCCGTCCTTTCACTTTCAGTCTGGATGTATCTTTTGGTTCCAAATGTGTCTCTTGTAAATAGCATATGGATGGGTCCTGTCTTTTTATCAATTCTGCAACCCTGTGCTGATTTATGGGAGCGTTTAGGCCATTCACATTATGAGTGATTATTGAAAGTTAAGTGTTTATTGACGTCATGTTGCCTGTGTAGTCTTTCTTTCTATTGATTGTAAATTTCTTTTCTGAGGCACTAATGAGTTTTTTCTGTTTTTATAGAACCCCCTTTAATATTTCTTGGAGTGCCTGGTGGGTGGTTACAGACTCTTTTTATCCTAGGCAGTCCTGGAAGCTCTTTATTTCTCCATCCATTTTGAATCTCAACCTTGCTTGACAAAGTTTTCTTTGCTGTATGTACTTCTCATTTATTGCCCCGAATACATCACGCCAGCCCTTTCTGACTTGCCAGGTTTCTGTGGAAACATCTGACATTATTCTAATGGGTCTTCCACCGTATGTAAGGAAACTCTTCCTCATAATTGCTCTCAGGACACCTTGTCTATAATTATAATTTTCAAATTTCACTATGGTGTGTATCTCTGATTTTCTAGTTTCGTTGATATTGTCAGGTGTCCTTTCTCCCTCTAGAACATGAACCCTTGTTCCATTCTCCAGATTGGGAAAATTTCAATTCAGAATTTGGTGAGCTTTATCCTCCATTCTTCTTTCTTTCTCTACCTCCTCTGGGATTCCAATAATTCTGAAGTTGGAACTTTTCATGGTGTCATTTATTTCCCTAAGTCTCTTCTCATGATTCCTGAGCAGTTTGCTCCACTCCTTTGACCTTTCTTATCAACCATTTTATCTTCTAGATCACTAATTCTATCCTCTGTCTCTGTAAATCTAGCTGTTAGACTACTTAGATTGGATTGGATATCACTGATAACGCTTCTTACATCTGCTATACTGGTTCTCATTTCTGCCTTTAGAGATTCTATGTTATCATTAATGCTTTTCTCCATCCTAGCCATGCCCTGGATAATTGTCAGCCTGAATTCCCTTTCTGACATACTGTTTATGTCCATGTCTAATAGGTCTGAGGGAGAGGGTGCAGTCTCTGGGTTTTTCCTCTGTTGGGTGTTCCTCCACCTAGTTATTTTGATGAGAATTGTTTGAGAGAATCTATAACTGGATATATCACCCACGAGTCAGACAGGGTGCACTCTGGAAGGTTTAGGAGCAATTGAGTTTCACCACCAAAAAGAGAGAATAAAGATAAAAAACAGATAGAGAAAGAGAAATAGAAGAAATATCACCCAGAATGGACCCCCAAAATAAGATTTATACGGTATGTAAACTAACACAAACAAACATACAGGCCGACAAAAGTAAATGACAGGAAATAAAAGAACCTAGTCAGAATGAACCCCAGGAACAAGATTTAAATAATACCAGAACAAAAGCAAATGTATAGAAACACTGACAAAAAGGATGAGAGGGGAGGGTGGTTATAATTCCTCACAGGCATTGAAGATTATTTCAGGTCTTCCTGAGTTTATCATTTTATTAAGCCTCGAGTTGTAATGTTACGTTCTTTTAAAAAAATTTTAAAAAGTATAAGCAATGTGGAAAGGAGTAGATAAAAAATAGAAAATAAGAAGGAAAAAATACTTGTATCTATGAAATATACAGATTTAAGGTATTATCTGACATGTAATATATTGATTTCCACTGATGTTGGGGATTTAATATTTTACGAGGACCCTGTGGTTATAGTCCTCTTGTTTTTTGACTTGTCTTCCAGGGGAGGGGCCTGCCACATTGTTTTCCAGTCAATCTTGCTTGGGTTGAGTCACACTGCCACCTAATCAAGGGGCTGAACTCTGTGGAAACGAGTTTTCAGTCTTTCACTCTCTAAAGGCTTTTGGCCTTTTATAGCTTTTTCACCTTTTTGGAGAGTCCAAGCAAGGAATCTGCCTGTATGTACCCAAAACTCCATGTCATAGAGAAACCTCAGCCTGCTCCCCTCTGGGTGGTCCAGAACACATACTCCCCTCTGCAAAATTCTGCTCAGAGTGCAGCCTGTCACAGGTGGTGTGCACTTCCTGCCACAGTTCAGGGAGTCTGGGAGTGTTACCCTGCCCTCCAGCCTCTAGGCCCAAGCAGGGTGTGCTCAAATTCCTGTCTGATATTAGGTCACACAGCTGTTTTCTCTCTGGGGCCTGCTGGGAGCTCCCAGACTCTGCCACAGGCCGTGAGTGTCTTTTCAGTCAGGGATGCACTCAGTTCAGAGAGTGGGGTGTGCAATGGAAAGCTGCTGGCTCCTTGACCACACCAGACTCTCTAAGGTGCTTGCAGGAGCGTGAGGGCCCTGTGCACAAAATGGTGCAAGGACCAGAAAGCTGAAGTTTCAGTAACCACAGACTGAATCCCCGACTCCCAGTCTTTCTTTGAGGCATGTCCTTCCTTGGAGCATGAGCTCAGGCCCCTGCCACCACCCCTTCCACTAATTGCTCTTCAGAACGTTTTGCTCTTTTTAAGTGTTTTTGACCAGACTGTAAGTTAATGCTGTTCCCCATGCACTGGGCACTTTCCTTTGGGGTATTACTGTCCTTTGATAACTTCTAGTGGACCCCTCCCCATTTTTTATAATCCTCTGATATCCATTCTAGTGTTCCCACTTTGCTTTGCCTCTCTGTTGCTTTCTTCTGCTCCCATAGAGATCCAGAAGTGAAAAATCTTGTTCCTCAGGCTGATTTCATGGCTGTTCAGCCTGTTCTGGTAGATATCCAGCTCAATTTTGAGACTAGCTTATAACAAGATCTCCTACTTTTCCGCCTTCTTGACCCCTTCCAATGTTGAGCATCTTTTGATGTACTTGTTGGACATTTGTACATCCTCTTTGGAAATATGTCTTTTCAATTCTACTATCCATTTTGCAATTGGATCAATTCATTTTTCTTTTGCTTTTAAGTTGTATAAATTCTTTATATATTTTGGATACTAACTTTTTATGAGATATATGATATGCAAATATTTCCTCCCATTTTGTAGGTTTTCCTTTAATTTTGTTGACTGTTTATTTTCCATCAAAAATCTCTTTATTTCGATGTTGTCCAAAATATTTTTGTTTGTTGTATATTTCCAAAAAAAAAAAAGAAATATTACCAAGAACATTGTCAAGTATTTAACTCTTAATTTTTTTTTTGGAGTTTTTTCATTTCAGGTCTTCTATCTTTGATCCATTTCAAGTTAATTTTTGTGGTTAGTGAAAGATAAGGGTGCTAGGTAATTTTTGTATGTGGTTGTCTTGTTTTCCCAAAGTCATTTCTTAAATAGACTCTTTTCTCATTGTGTACTTTAAGTGTAGGTATGTTTCTGGACCACTTATTTTGTTCCACTAATGTATGTGGATTTTATGCTGATTATATATTATTTTAATTACTATAATTTGCAGTACAGTATTAAATTAAAAAAATAGAATGCTTCAGGCTTTATTACCTCTCAAAATATTTTTGATATTCAGAGTCTTTTGTGGGTTCATTAAAAACTAGTGATTGTTCTGTGTTTATGCAAAATTACATTGCAATTTTTAAAAATCTTATTTATTGATGTTACAGTGAATGGAATCAATTCTCTAATTTCCCTTTCCATGTTTTCATTGTTAGTGTATAAGAGAGTAACTGATTTCTGTGCATTGATTTTGTATCTTGACACATTACCGAATTGCTGTATGAATTAAAGTAGTTTGGGGGTGGAGTATTTTAGGTGTTCTATATAAAGTATCATGTCATCGGTGAAGAGAAAGAGGTTGACTTCTTCATTGCCAATTGGAATACTTTTCATTTTTTTTTTTTTTGTTGTCATCTGATTGCTATCGCTAGGACTTCTATCACTATGTTGAGCAAGAGTGGTGAGAGTGGGAATCCTTGTCCTTTCGCTAATCTCAAAGGGAAGGCTATCAGCTCTTCCCCATTGAGAATGATATATGCTGTGGGCTTGTCGTAGTTAGACTTTATGATGCTGAGGAATGTTCCTTCTATTCTTACACTTTGAAGAGTTTTAATCAGGAACCAATGGTATATTTTGTCAAATGCTTTTTCTGCATCAATTGAGAGAACCACGTGATTCTTCTATCTTCTCTTATTGACTTCCTCTATCACACTGATTGATTTGCGAATATTGAACCATTCTTGCATCCCAGGAGTAAATCCCACCTGGTCATGGTAGATAGCCTTTTTAATGTACTGTTGGAACCTATTAGCTAGGAACTTGTTGAGAATCTTGGCATCCATGTTCGTTAGGGATATTTGTCAGAAAATCTTCTTTTTGATGGGGGCTTTGTCTCATTTTTGGATCAGGGTAATGCTGGCTTCATAGGAAGAATCTGGCAGTTTTCTTCTTTTTCAATTTTTGAAACACTTTCAGGAGAATAAGTATTATTTCTTCCTTGAATGTTTGGTAGAATTCCCCAGGGAATTCTATCAGGTCATGGACTGTTATTTGGGAGGTTTTGATCATTGCTTCAACCTTATTAATAGAGATTATAATATTCAGGTGATCAATTTCTTACTGTTTCAGTCTTGGAAGATTATGGGTTTCCAAGACAGTAACCTCATCAACATCAACCACAGCAACTTCTTTCAGGGAATGTCTTTATAGGCAAAGGAAACAAAAGTGAAAATGAAATTTTGGGACTTCATCAAGTTAATAAGCTTCTGCCCAGGAAAGGGAACTGTCCACATAACAAACAGGCAACCCACAGAATGGGAGAAAATATTCACAAGGACACTACAGACTATGGTCTGATATATATATAATTAACTTCTCAAACTCTACACTCACAAAACAGATAATCACATCAAAAAAATGGGCAGAAGACATGAACAGACACTTCTCCAAAAAGACACACAAATGGCTTACAGACACATAAAAAATGTTCATCATCTTTACCTATCAGGGAGATCAAATCTAAACCACACTGAGATGCCACCTTACACCAGTTAGAATGGAAAAAAAAAAACAAAAAACAAAAACAAAAAAATCAGGAGAGTAAACAACAAATGTTGGAAAGGATGTGGAGAAAGGGGACCCTCTTACACTCTTGGTGGGGTTGCCAGCTGGTGCAGCCACTTTATAAACAGTGTGGCGATTCCTCAGGAAATTAAAAATAGAGCTACCCTATGACCCTGCAATCACACTACTCGGTATTTACCCCAAAGAAAAAGATGCAGTAAAATGAAGCACCACATATACCCTAATGTTCCTAGCAGCAACGGCTATAATCGCCAAAATGTGTAAAAATCCAGATGTCCCTTTATCAGATGAATGGATAAAAGAAAATATGGTACATATATACAATGGAATATTATGCCTCCATCAGAAAAAATGTATACCCAACTTTTGTATCAACATGGACGAGCCTGGAAGAGATTTTGCAGAGTGAAATAACTGAAGCAGAGAAAGTCAATTATCTTATGGTCTCACATGTGGAGCATATAGAAAAACATGGAAGGCATTGTGAGAAGGAAGGGAAGGGCGAATGGGGGGAAATCAGAGGGGGAGATGAACCATGAGAGACTTTTGACTCTGAGCAAGAAACTCAGGGTTTTGGAGGGGCTGGGGTGGGGGGCTGGTTGAGCCTCGTGGTGGGTATTGAGGAGGGCATATATTGCATGTAGCACTGGGTTTGGTGCATGAACAATTAATCTTGTAACACTCAAAAAATAAAATAAACTTATTTGGGGAAAAACAAACAAAAAAGCAAACCAAAAAAAGCAAATAAATAAATACAAATATAAATTTAAAAAATCTTATTTATCTATTTTAGGAGAGCATGAATGAAAACACAAGAGGAGTGCAGTGAGGAGAAGCATATCCCCATGGAGCTGGGATCCCAACATGGGACTTGATCCTCAGACCTGTGATCATGACCTGAGCCAAAGGCCCAACTGATGAAAGCCAGCCCCTCAGGCTCTCACTTTTAACTTATTAAAATGGGGCTCCTAGGTGCATCAGTGGGTTAAATCCTCTGCCTTCAGCTCAGGACCCGATCTCAGGGCCTTGGGGTTAATCCCAGCTCAAACTCTCTGCTCATCAGGGAGCCTGCTTGCCCTTCTCTCTCTGCCTACTTGAGATCTCTCTCTCTCTGTCAAGTAAATAAATAATATCTTTTTAAAAATAAAATATGCAAATAAGCCCCCTCAATGAACAAAGGGGGTTTCATTGCCTGACCCTGTGCTGAGCCCTGTGAGGATATCTGGTTCAGACCTTTTATTTGTTAGAATACTGTGGCATTCAGAAATGCAAGTCCTGTTGACCAACAAAGTTAGGAGATCAAGTAGTGTGTCCTCATTTTGACTGCTTCAAATCCAAAGTGTCCAAATGTGCATAAACTTGTTTTTGGAACCATATTTAAGATATTTATTTAATTGTTTCAATAGTATGTGCTATGCCTAGGGTTGCTGAAAATGTTTCAGTTTCGACAGAAGTTTTTCCATTTTGTTTTCAATTGACTACATTTTCCTGTATTTTGTAAGGCCTTACTGATCTCTTGTTGAAATCTGAGCATTTGAAAAATCAGCAATTTCTCCAAATATTTTCAGTCAAATAAGAGCTTCACTAATTAACAAGTATGTTCTGAGCTTGGAATCAGGATACAGTAAAAGCTAAATACATTTTCACATATTTCTGGGCAAGCATCCTTCTCAAGGCTATTTGTACTTTTTTCCCCCCCAAATGTTCCCTTATATATAGCATCTTTAATTAATTTAGTTTGTTTGATTTTCCAAAGATTATCAGCCCAGCTTCTTATTTATGTATATGATGTGTAATTATATCCCTGTGCCTATAACTTCTGGACTAAACCATCCTTCAGGTGGTTTGTACTCTTTCCAATTTTACACAACAGTCAGTTGTTGCCAGTGTCTTCTGCACCTCTTGTCATCCTGAGATTATAACTATGTTATTTCCCTTTTCTTTCTTTGAGTTAGGTAGGACAGAGGCAGTTACTGGGGAAACCCACATGCAGGTTAGAATATTGAAAAAAAAGTGTTCTCTTCCTCCAACCTGAGCAAAAGTTTGAGAAATTAGGAGAATTTTTCTTTTTTTAATACATTTTTTAAGATATTATTTTTATTTATTTGACAGAGAGAGAAAGATCACAAGTAGGCAGAGAGGCAGGCAGAGAGAGAGGGGGAAGCAGGCTCCCCACTGAGGGGAGAGCATGACAGGGGCTCGATCCCAGGACCCTGAGATCATGACCCGAGCAGAAGGCAGCAGCTTTAACCCACTGAGCCACCCAGGTACCCCAGGAAAATATTTTTAATTGTACTACACTAAACATCACTTAGGAAGTGTTCTGTTAAGTGTGAAGAAAAATGCCACTAGTTGTCCTACCATTTTAATAGTTTTTATTAATTGCATATGTGTTCTTTGCTATAGTCTCTTGACTAACTATGAAGTTATTTTATTTTATTTTTTTCAGCTTTTCTTTTTTTCCCATTTTCCCTCTCTTTTATTTAAATTCCAGTTAAGTGGGGTGTCTAGGTGGTTCAGTGGGTTAAGTGCATGCCTTTGGCTCAGGCCATCATCCCAGGGTCCTGGGACTGAGTCTCTCACTGGGCTTCTATATCAGTGGGAGCTGTGCTTCTCCCTCTGCCTACTACTTCCCCTCCTTGTTCTCTTCCTCTCACACCAATAAATAAGTAAAATATTTTAAAAAATATATAAATTACAGTTTGTTAAGATATAATGTAACATTGGTTGTAGTGGTATTTTTAGAGAGAGTGGGAAGGAGCAACAGAGGGAGAGAATCTCCAGCAGACTCCCTGATGAGCATAGAGCCTGATGTGGGGATCAATCTCACATTCCTGAGATAAAGACTTGAGCCAAAACCAGACTCAACGTTCACCTGACTGCACCAAATAGATGCCCCTCTTCCACCTCTTTTATTGAACATGGTACTGAAATTCCTAGCCACAGTACCAGACTAGAGAAGAAATAGAAGTCATGCAAATTAATAAGGAAAAAAAAGTAAAACTTTCACTGGCTGTGGATTATATGGTACTATATAAAGAAAGCTCTAAATACCCACCAAAATCTACTAGCAGTGATGAATGAATTCAGTAAAATCACAGGGTAATAAAGAAAAAAATAATAACATGGAGAGATCTGTTGCAATCTTATATGCTAATAATGAAGTAGCATTATTTGTATACAATGGAGAAAAAGCAGTTTCTTCAACAAATGATGGGGAAACTGGACAGCTACATGCAAAATAATGAAACTGGACAAAATTTTTTATACCATACACCAAAATAGACTCAGAATAGATTAAAGACATAAGTGTGCTCCCAAAAGCCCGAACATAAAGTGTGCTCCCGAAAGTCTTCTCCCGAAAGAAGAAAAATTAGGCAGTAATTTCTAGACATTGTCTATAGAAAAAATTATTCTATATATGTATCTTCATATATAGATAAGGGATACAAAAGCAAAAAAAAAAACTATTGGGGCAACAACACTAAATAAAAACGTCTTTTTAAAGATTTTATTTATTTATTTGAGAGAGAGAGAGAGAACAACCAGGAAGAAAAACTGACTCTCAGCTGAGCACAGATCCTAAGATGAGTCATGATCCCAGGACCCTGAGATTGTGCCTGAAGCAAGGTCAGATGCTTAAACTACTGAGCCACCCACATACCCTGAACCTACTGAGCCACCACACACACCAAAAGCATTTTTCACAGGGAAGGGAACCATCAACAACAACAAAAAAGGTAATATTTTTTGAATATTTATAAATGATATATCCAATAAGGAGTCAGTATGCAAAATACATATTCAAAATATAATTGTCATTTGACTTTAACTTTGATATTTTCTTATTTTTATATTTAAACTCACATCTTCATTTTGTTTTATGCTGTTACACTGCTTGATGAAGATTACCAGCAGGATAGAATTTGAGATTCCATGATAATCTGCTTTAGTGCATCCTACTGGAAGGAAATGTGACACTTACTATTATTACTTGGATCATACCTTTCCAATGAAACCAATTTAGTTGCAGTTTTTGAAAGTAAGAACAAAGAATTTACAAAAATATAACAATGAGATGAGAACGAATGAATTGAACAGGCAAGCTTCTTCTGTATGCCTTTAAATTGCAATTGGAGTAAGTAACATACTCCCCTTGATGAATGTCTCAAAAGCACTCATGGGCCCTCGTTTGACATGGCATTAAAAAAAAAAAATCCAGTTAGAGCTTTGGGATAGCTAGCATAATATAGAAAAGGAGAATTTAGATATACATTCTGCCAAAAAAATTGGATTTGAAAATATTACTCTATTAACAAGATAAAGAACCATCTGTCCAATAGTAAGTGGCTCAGAACATGACACAGAAAATATAACACTTTGGTATATTGCCTACTTTGAGCGGAGGGCACTTAAAAGATAGAATATGCAAGAAGGGCTCTCTGACGTTTCTCTGTCTCAAATGAGGTAATAGCACTTCCTATGAAAGCTGCACACTCTGTCCCAGGAAGAAAACATTCTAATCACTGAAGATTGGGAGTCGAGGCCAAAATGCACTTGTCAAACAACACTTGTGTCACTTTCCAATAATTTACTTCTCAAGCCTTTGTGTCTGGTCACATGGTTACAATATTTCATTCTCTGTTTAAAAAAGCATATAAAAAGTTGCCTGAGTGGCTCAACGGGTTAAAGCTTCTGCCTTTGACTCAGGTCATGATCTGAAGGTCCTGGGATCGAGCCCCTCATCAGGCTCTCTGCTCAGCAGGGAGCCTGCTTCCTCCTCTCTCCATCTGCCTGCCTCTCTGCCTACTTGTGATCTCTTTCTCTGTCAAATAAATAAAATCTTTAAATAATAAAATAATATAAAAACTTTTTAGGAATTCAAGAAAAATACACTTTTGATATCTATAAAATGACATATCAAAGTTTAAGAAAAATTTTAAGCATTGGCTTTTTTTAAAAAAATATTGATTTTGTTATATAATTTTGCTATTAAAATAGATTATTTTATAATCTATTTATAGATTATAAATAGATAGTTTATATCTATTTATAGTATATAACTTTAGTTGCCTAAAATAGTGCCTCTAGTAATATAATCTGCCTATCAGTCAACTAGTGATCTTGCTGAGTTGCATACTGTGATTCAAGTGGTCTCTGCTTAGTCCTTTCAAAGAAAGCTCCCTGATTATTTGGGTGCTTCTAGTGCACTGATCACACATTGAATGAAAAGACTTTTGGAGGTGATTAAATGGAAAACACTCATGCTAAAAAACTTAGAAGTATGTATTTTCTTTAGCTCTCTTGTCATCCCATTTCTTTCTAATCTGTATTTTAATATTTGAAAAATATAAAGCTTTTTCATTAACATAAAAAATAAACAGTAAACGAAATCTGATTTGGGTGGCTTTTTTCTATTTTTTTTCCTTCTCTCCTTCTGGGTTAAATAGTTTATCTAACTTGAGTATTTTATAAATATCTAAGAGAGTTGATAATTGTTTTACCATGATATATCCCATTACTGTACTGTCCAGTTCTAGGTTTTTCCTTTCTTTCTCCATCCACATCTTGATCTTCTTACCTCTGTGAATATTTTGAAATCCAATTATCGAGAAAAATCTGAATTACCTAGTATTTTCCTATATTTCTAATGAAATTTTCCATTTATGTTTATATGAATAATTTTTAAAATTCCGTTTTAAAATTAGTGCCGGCTTATCATATGTATTTACTCCATGCTAATTTAGTAGGTTAAATTCAGGGTCCGAATGATATGTTTATATAGCACAACTACCAAATGGAGTAACAATGTTACATCCAACAGAAACAGTCTTTGGTGCATGTTTATTAATGAGGCATAATTATGAACATACCAAACTGAACTGTGGGCCTCAACCAGCCTATTTTCCTATTGTGAATGGCTTGTGGGTAGGGAGCTTGTGTGATTTAACTCTTTATTATTATGCTATGGTACTGACATTCTTAAACATAGTAATTATAGAGTATCTATTGTAGTAGAATACAAACAAATATGTAAAGTACAGAGAAATGTCCATAATAGGTGGTATCAATTTCATAATATAATTTTCAATACTTACCATTTGCAAACGTAGTTTGGGAATCCATCCTAAATGGAATATTTTAGAGTATCTCTCAAATCATTCATGTATCAGGCCAAGAGCAATCTCTTTTGTGCTAGAGCTTTTCTGAAAGCTTTCTTCACATCTTTGTTTCTCAGGGTGTATATGAGAGGATTTACCAAAGGGGTAACCACACAGTAGAACACTGAGATGACTTTACCGATAGTGAAATTGTACTTGGCTGGAGGGCGAACATAAGCAAAGATAATGGTGCCATAATAGATGGAGACCACAGTGAGGTGGGAGGCACAGGTGGAGAAAGTTTTCTTCCAAGCTTCATGGGAAGACAGCCTGATTATTGTGACCACAATATGTCCGTAGGAAGACATAGTGAGAAGGAAAGAACTTAGAATCACGACAGAGCTACATGTGTAGCTCAAAGCCTCCACCAAAAATGTATCTGAGCAGGAGAGTTTAAAAATGGGATCTGAGTCACAAAAGAAATGATTGATCTTCTGGGGACCACAAAAGTTTAGGTGGGAGATGAGTATGGTCGGTAGGAGAGGAGCAATGAAGCCCCCAATCCAAGT
>CM053607.1:127262774-127285202 GCA_028646535.1 Procyon lotor | reverse complement strand
AATGTACATGGGCGTTTGGAGTGTGATATCCATGAAAACAATGAAAATGATGAGGGTGTTTCCCATGAGGGAGAGCAGATACACAGTGAGAAATACAACAAACAATGTGAGCCGCAGATAGAGAACACCAGAAAACCCAAGAAAAATGAACTCTGTCACTGTTGTTTGGTTTGTTACATCCATATCTCACCTTCTCTGACCTGGAATAAACCAACAAAGCCCAGAATATGGCAGATGAGCAAGAACGGAATGATTTTGTATTCATTTCTTTCATGGTAATAGACTCCTAGTAATAATAAAAGTTAATTACTGGCAATAACGTATTTGATGTCTTTATTACATTTTCCAGGATTAGTTCACTTGATTTACAAAATAAATCTTGAAAATAAACAGTCAAATAATCCACTCCACAAATGAAACAAAACAAAACACTAAGAGAGTAAATTGCTTTCCAATACTTACACCGCTTTAAATCTTAGAGTGGGCTTTGTACCCATGTATGTTGTTTTATAAGATTACAATCCAGGGACACTTGGGTGGTTCAGTCAGTTGAGCATCTGCCATTGGCTCAGATCAAGATCTTGGGGTCCTGGGATCAAGCCCAGCAACAATCTTTCTCATTAGTGGGGAGCCTGCTTCACCCTCTCCTCTAGTCCCCCTCCTGAGCTTTCTCTCTCTCAAATAAATAATCTATTTTTTTTTTCAAAAAAGACCACATGCCCAGATAATAAATAAAATGTGGGTATTGAAAGAACATGGCATTGTTTCATCCCTGAGGAATTAACATTCTGCCTAAAAGGATGGCAAACTTAACAGCAATGAAAGTCAATGGCTGTTGGATGGGGGAGAGGGGACATTTAGAATGGAGCTCCTACTCCATACCAGTTGCTTTAAAAATGCAAAGGATTGGCTACTATTTTAAATGTGTGACCTTCATTCTATACCATCATTTAGGTTTTGGTAAAAGACTACTCCATGAGTTCTCCAGAAAACAAAACATAGAAAACAAAAAGAGTAGTATTTAACATCAGTAAAGAAGTCTTGTTTGTTTTTTGAATCATTGGACTCAGCAATATTTCTACAGTGGTTCGGAACAGTCAAACAAATAAATTCAAAGTGAGAAATAAATTTGTCCTTCAATGAACATAAGACGGATTTCCATAGCTTGGACATTGAGACGGCTTACTTCATGTGATGTATACCCAATTATCAAATTCTGAAGTGTATAAAATAGTCAAACTAGAGTTATTTTAAGTATTCTTGCCAAAATTAAGAAAAGATAAAGAAATCCTGTTTGTAGAGAAACAATGTATTTCAAAGCATTATAATGGTATACATGTGCATTAAAGCCAAAATGTCAAGATGATAAATAGAAATTAGACTAGAGAAATTATTAGTTCCCATAATAAAGATGCTCCTTTATATGTAAGTATGTATACAACTACTTAAAGTCCTGGTTGTAAAGATGCACATTTGATATCCGTACACCACAATGAAAAATCAATGAATGCAAGGTGAAGGCAATTGAGTTCATATGCACAGATCCAAGTGAAACATTATAAGCATTTTGTATATGTGCTGCCGAAGCGAGCACCATTATAAGCATTTTGGATGATAAAATTCTATTGAAATATGTGTATACATTTTATACCACAGCATCAATTTTCGTTGTAGGACACTATCCAGTAGAATTTTTTCAAGATATATATCATAAAAATTACTAGTTAGGAGTGCCTGGGTGCCTCAGTGGGTTAAGGCCGCTGCCTTCTGCTCAGGTCATGATCTCAGGGTCCTGGGATCAAGCCCCACATTGGGATCTCTGCTCTGCAGTGAGCGTGCTTCCCCCTCTCTCACTCTGCCTCCCTCTCTGCCTACTTCTGATCTCTCTGTCTTTGTCAAATAAATAAATAAAATCATTTTTAAATAATTACTAGTTAGACCTGGTTAAAAGGTTAAGTTATGTTAGCATGGAAAAAAAATTCTCCTTCTCCCATTAAATCAACCAGTGTATATTAATCTCTTAAAATCCTAACATATTTTTCAATAAAATAAAATTTCAGTTTTTGGAAGCTATGCCACTCTTCAAAAATAGTGTTTTTTTTGGTTAGTTTTAAAGATTTAATTTATTTATTTGACAGAGAAAAAGAAATCACAAGTAGGCAGAGAGCTAGGCAGAGACAGAGGGGGAAGCAGGCTCTCTGCTGAGCAGAGAGCCAGATGTAGGGCTCAATCCCAGGGCCCTGAGATCATGACCTAAGCAGCAGGCAGAGGCTTAACCCACTGAGCCACCTAGATGCCCCTCAAAAATATTTGGAGAATACTACTGAAAACATAAAATTAAATTAAAAAATAAAAATACAAATTGTTACAAAAATTAAAAAAAATAAAATATTATGAGAGCAATCATTGTAGAATTTATAATGTAATAAATTTTTGGAGGAGAAAATGGACTAATTTTAAATATGTATTTTATTGATTTTGTTTGTCTGGCTCCATAAGAAAAAAAATTGCTATTTGTATCATTTGTGAATGATCAAGTGTCCAAAGCAACTCTTATTGCCATTATGAGAAACACATTGAATGATTCTTTTCCTCCTAGCATTAACAGTAAGAAGAAAAAAATAAATATTTAGAAATAACATATATAGAGCTTACACAACAGAATCAAATGAACATTATTAAAAAAATTATCTTTTTTTTAAGATTTTATTTATTTATTTGACAGAGAGGGGAGAGATCATAAATGGGCAGAGAGGCAGGCAGAGAGAGGGGAGGAAGCCATCTCCCTGCTGAGAAGAGAGCCTGATGCTGGGCTTGATCCCAGAACCAAGATCACGACCTGAGCCAAAGGTAGAGGTTTAACCCACTGAGCCACCCAGGCGCCCCACTTTTTTTTTCAACTATGACAATATTCTAATTCTACTTTTAGCAAAAGGTATGGTTATACACTCTCTAGTTGTGTATAAACTTAGGAGGAAACTGGATGAAAGAGAGATTAATTTTAATCCTTTAACACTGCTATAAAAAGAAAATATTATTTAAATATAAATAGAATCATCTCTCTTTCTCTCTCTCTCTCTCTATGCACACACACACACACACACACACACACACACACACACACACACACAGTGGTTTTAATTAGTAAGCTATAGTTTCTCTTCCTATGTGCCAAATGTATGTCTAAGGAGGTATATTGGCTTAGATTAAAGTAATAATCCAAAATTATTCAAGTCGTTTGTATAATAATCCCATTACTCTCCGGAAATAAGAAATAGCATGGATTATATCCCCTCAGATATACTCACAGTGTATGCTCTGTTTGGTTATTTTTCAGAACTGGAATGCATTAGTTAAATTTTCTTTAAAATTTCCTTTTACACAAAGGTTATGTATTAAACTATACTACATTTAATTAAATCATAAGGGAAATTAGCTAAGGAATTTCCTCACTGCTGTCATTGGCTGTAGCATACCATCTGTGCTACAGATAAACACCAAATTCATTTTTTTAATTTAATTTTTATTTTTATTCTCGCTTTCTACCCCTGTGGCCAGGATCCAGGGGAGAAGATAGTCTGAGCTCCAGTTTGTAAAGAAGAATTAGAATTTCATCAGCATTGGGCCTTGGAAACCTATTTTCTACCTTGAGACATATACACAGATTCCCTGAGGATTTTTCTTTAGTGAGAGTCAAAGTACTCTTCCCTTGGGGCTGAAGAAAGTGCAAAGAAGCTATGGGAAGCATTTAAAATGCCTTTTTAGTAACTGAAAGAAAACCCTACCACGTTGCTTTATTAGCCACCGCTGTCCGTGGTATTCACTCTTCCAAGTATGATTTTAGCGGTATATTTCTCAATATTGAAACCACTGTAGATATAATCAGAAGACAGGATACTCTAGCATAAAAAGGACAAACTCAGGATTGAAAAGCCTTCTTTTCCAATAATAGAACTATATAATAAGCAAACAAAACAAGCAATATTATTTTGACTATTTAACAATGAATAACTCAACTAAAAATCATTTATGAATATGTGTGGAAAACATTATTGCACAATAGAGTAGATATCAAAATTGAGGCATTCTACAAAAGATTTATTTTGCAGAAGTACAGTGAATACATGCATAGTGAAAGTCTGGCAATCCTTGGTGTCAGAAGAAAAATAAAATCCAGCACACTACATAAAATCAATCTGAATTATATCCACATATATGTGGTGATAGGGGAATTTATAAGTTTGAACTAGTTCAAATTATTCAAGGAAAATCATGTTTATTTGGGATATTGCTTGATGAGCATTGCTTATTTCTTATATTACATAAAATAAAACAAAATTCCTGTGCATCTAACATTTATTTATTGAAAAGAGAGATCATAAATCCATTGCAATCTGTGAAGAAGTGGAAGTCACCAGAAAATGTTTGAAAAATGTACAGAGGCAGTGGGCAGTAATGTGAGATTTTGGTTTCATATATTGACAAGGACATATTTAATAGTAAATCATGTAAAAATGCCAAATACCAACCAACCATATCATGTAGATATGTCTACTTGATATATACTATATTGGACATAACAAAAGTCCATATGTAGTGACAGATCATATTCCCATTATGGAATCATGGTCCTTGATTCTAGAGGGGAAAGACTAGACCTAACTCATATATTATTGTGTGTGCTTATTCTAATCAGTCAAGAGATTATTTGAATGATGAATGCAAAGTGTTCATATGACTTACTTAACTTGAAATGCAGATTGGAAGATCAATGGATATTACTAAAAATTATATAATAAGAAATAATAAACCATATGGCTTGGAAAAATATAACTAATTAAAACAATGGAGTTAATATAATGGAGGGACAAAGGCCAGGACAAAAATGATGTGGGAAACTCACTGGAAACTTTAGACATTGAAATAAGCCTTTCTAAAACTTTCTAAAGCTTTCTAGAAGCTTTCTATATCCCTACGTGAAGGCGTGTCTGGCTGATGCAATTGGGTAATGATCCCACTCATGGTTTTGGCTCAGGTCATGATCTTTGGGTCATGAGATTGAGCTCCACATGGGGCTCTGCACTGAGTGCAGAGTCCACTTGAGATTTTCCCTTTCCCTCTGCTCTTCATGCTCATGCTCTCTCTCTAAAATAAATTAATCTTTAGAAAGCCACATGTGAAAAAAAATTTTAAATTAAAAAAAACATATAAATGCTCAGAAAAGACTGGAGAAGTTCCAAAGCTTTCACCACAAGCATATCACTGGAAACAAAATGCTGACTGATTAAAAGTTAATACTCAAGCACAGAGCCAATATATAAAAACCAAAAGAGTTGCCTTTATGTATATATATTTTCTTTTTTTCCCTTCTTTTTATCAAGTTTCTGGCATAGGAATGAATTTCTTTCACTATGGTAAATATATGCAAACTAAAATGAAATAAAGTACAGATACGCAGTGACCACAAACAACAAATAAATGCATTGTTAGACAGAAAGGAAGGGAGAATGGGGGGAAATCAGTGGGGGAGATGAACAATGAGAGACTGTGGACTGTGATCAACAAACTGAGGGTTTTGGAGGGGAGGGGTGGAGGGTTGATTGAGCCTGGTGCTGGGTATCAAGGAGGTCATATTGCATGGAGCACTGGGTAAGGTGCATGAACAATTAATCTTGTAACACTGAAAAAATAAAGCAAACATATTTGGGGGAAAAAGTAACCTGGGATTGTACCTAAATAAATGGACAACTAGCGCCAGTAGCAGATTAAAAAAAATTAAGAAATTTTGAGAAAAAGAGAGAATATAACTTCTTTTTTTTTTTTTTTAAAGATTTTATTTATTTATTTGACAGAGGGAGAGATCACAAGTAGGCAGAGAGGCAGGCAGAGAGAGAGGGGGAAACAGGCTCCCTGCTGAGCAGAGAGCCCCATGCGGGCCTCGATCCCAGGAGCCTGAGATCATGACCTGAGCAGAAGGCAGAGGCTTTAACCCACTGAGCCACCCAGGTGCCCGAGAATATAACTTCTTGTGTTACCAGTTATAATAGAAAATTATCTGTTATTTTCGAAAATCTTCTCCCATTCTGTCAGTCGTCTTTTGGTTTTATTGACTGTTTCCTTTCCTGTGCAAAAGCTTTTGATCTTGATGAAGTCCCAAGAGTTCACTTTTGCCCTTGCTTCCCTTGCTTTTGGAGATGTTTCTAGGAAGAAGTTGCTGCAGCTAAGGTTGAAGAGATTGCTGCCTATGTTCTCCTCCAGGATTTTGATGGAGTCCTGTCTTACATTGAGGTCTTTGATCCATTTTGAGTCTATTTTTGTGTGTGGTGTAAGGAAATGGTCCAGTTTAATTCTTCTGCATGTGGCTGTCCAGTTTTCCCAACACCATTTGTTGAAGAGACTGTCTTTTTTCCACTGGATATTCTTTCCTACCTTGCCGAAGATCAGTTGACCATAAAGTTGGGGGTCCATTCTGGACCCATTCTGGGTTCCCTATTCTGTTCCATTGATCTATGTGTCTGTTTTTGTGCAAGTACCACACTGTCTTAATTATTATAGCTTTGTAATAGAGTTTGAAGTCAGGAATGCTGATGCCACCGGCTCTGGTTTTCTTCTTTACATTCCTCTGGCTATTCGAGGTCTTTTTTGGTTCCATATAAATTTTAGGATTATTTGTTCCATTTCTTTGAAATAAATTGATGGTATTTTGATAAGGATCGCATTAAATGTGTAGATTGCTTTAGGTAGAATAGACATTTTCACAATGTTTTTTCTTCCAATCCATGAGCATAGAACATTTTTCCATTTCTTGGTGTCTTCCTCAATTTCTTTCATGAGCACTTGTAGTTTTCTGAGTATAGATTCTTTTCCTCTTTGGTTAGGTTTATTACTAGGTATCTTATGGTTTTGGGTGCAATTGTAAATGGGATCAACGCCTTAATTTCTCTTTCTTCTGTCTTGCTGTTTGTATATAGAAATGCAACTGATTTCTGTGCATTAATTTTATATCCTGACACTTGACTTAATTCCTGGATGCGTTCTACCAGTCTTGGAGTGGAATCTTTTGGATTTTCCACATAAAGAATCATATCATCTGCAAAGAGTGAGAGTTTAACTTCCAAAATATATAAAGAACTTCTCAAACTCAACACTCAAAGAACACATAATCCAATCAAGAAATGGGCAAAAGATATGAACAGACATTTCTGCAAAGAGGACATCCAAATGGCCAATAAACACATGAAAAAGTGCTCCACATCACTCAGCATCATAGAAATACAAATCAAAACCATGGTGAGATACCACCTCACACCGGGCAGAATGGCTAAAATTAGCAAGTCAGGACGCGACAGATATTGGTGAGGATTCGGAGAAAGGGGAACCCTCCTAGACTGTTGGAGGGAATGCAAGCTGGTACAGCGACTCTGGAAAACAGTATGGAGATTCCTCAAAAAGTTGAAAATAGTGCTACCCTATGACCCAGCAATCGCACTATTGGGCATTTACCATAAAGATACAAACGTCGTGATTTTAAGGGGCACATACACCCGAATGTTTATTTTTTATTTTTATTTTTTTCACCCGAATGTTTATAGCAGCAATGTCCACAATAGCCAAACTATGGAAAGACCCTAGATATCCATCAACATATGAATGGATAAAGAAGTGGTATAAAGAAGTGGTATATATATATATATATATATATGTATATATATATATATATATATATATATATGATGGAATCCTATGCAGCCATCAAGAGAATTGAAATCTGGTCATTTGTAATGATGTGGATGGAACTGGAGGGTATTATGCTAAGTGAAATAAGTCAGTCAGAGAAAGAAAAGTATCAAAGGATCTCTCTGATATGAAGAACTTGAGATACAAGGTGGAGGTTTGTGGGGGGGTGGGGGAGAGAAATGAAACAGGAAGAGATGGGGAGGGAGACAAACCATAAGACACTCCTAGACTCATGAAATGAACTAAGGGTGGCTGGGAGGCGGGGGAGTAGGGATACGGTGGTAGGTTGTGGACCTTGAGGATGGTATGTGCTATGCTCAGTGCTGTGAAATATGTAAGCCTGACGATTCACAGACATGTACCCTGGGGCAAATAATACATTATATGTTAATAAAAAAGATAAAAAAAAGAAAATTATGTATTATTCATAAAATAATACAGAGATATACAAAAAATGAGAGGTTATCCCGAAGGAATGAAATAATTGTCAGATATTCCTAACAGAACCCAGATTGGAAATAACTAGGGAGAAACTTTATTTTATATTTTTAAAAGATTTTAGTTATTTATTTGTCAGAGAGAGAGAGATGACAATTAGGCAGAAAGACAAGCAGAGAGAGGGGAAACAGACTTCCTGATGAGCAGAGAGCCCGATGTGGGGCTCTGTCCCAGGACTCTGAGATCATGACCTGAGCTGAAGGCAGAGGCTTTAACACACTGAGCCACCCAGGTGCTCTAGAGAGAAATATTAAAACAAATACTTAACTATACTCAATTTGCTAAAGGAAACTCTGGTAAAAATGATTAATTAATTATAATAACAATAATAACAACAATCATAATAGAAATTATGTATTTACAAACTGAGAATATTAACAAAAGAATGGATATTTTTAAAATGACTAAAATTCAAGAGCCCAAAAGTATAATAAACTGAAAATTTCACTAGTAAAGTTCAACAGCAGATTTGAGCAGACAGAAGAATCAGGAAACTTGAAGATAAGATTAGGAAATGTTAAGTCTGAAGGCCAGAACAAAATACAAATGAACAAAAATGATTAGACCCTAAGGAAACTCTGGAACAACATCACATAGACCAACATCCACATTATCGAAGTAAAAAAAAAAAAATGAGAATAGTAAGATTGGGAGAAAGATTATTTGGCGAAATAATAGACAAAATTCCCTATATTTGACAGAAGGCATAAATCTACCAATCCAAGAAGCCTTATAAATCTGAGAAAGATATATGTAAAGATTCCTTCATCAGGACACATTCTAATAAAACTGTTCTAAGACAAAGCACCAAAGACAATGACTGATTTTATAAAGCAAAAAGCAAGAAGCAAATCTTTGTACAGGGAATCTACATAAGATCAACAATCAAGTCCTCAGAAATGATACATTATAAGCAGTCACATGGCTAAAGTGCTGCCAGAACAAAACAGTCAAAATAAAATTTAATAACCAGCACTACTGCCCTTGAAAAATGGAGAAAGTAAGACATTCGCCTATAAATGGTAAATGATATTTTATTACTAGTAGAATTTTCTTATAAAAATGCTAAAGAGAATTCTTCTGATTGAAATTAAATAATTTCAAAATTTCAAAACAGTAATTTAATAGTAGCAAATGCATGGGAGAATAAATAAATAGCATTAATGTGTTTTTAGTGAGTAATTACAATTTTTGGATAATCTAAAAGAAAACTGCAAAAATATAAATAATATAATAATGTTACTAACCCCACGATTTAAAGATTTTATATATATATATATATATATTTCCATTTTCTGATATTGCTCAGTATTTTATATATAATATATTTATATATATAAATATATACATATTTATATATAATATATGTAAATATAAATATATATGTATATTTATAAATTATACATATTTATAAGTAAATGACATATATTTATAAACATATATAACATATATTATATACATAACATATATATAATATAACATATATTATATATAAATATATATATATATTTAAAGTGGAGTGAACCTATGTAGGAAAACTGTATGTTTCTAAAATTAAGTTTGTACAATTCAAACTTGATTGCTATGACTTTATAATGAGAAATACAGCTTTAATAGAAAAAAAGAGAATATCAATAAAATATACACAAAAGGAAATAGCAAGAGGAATTACAGAAATTCATTACAAAATATAAAAACACATATGTCAGCAGTTATAGGGAAAAGGAATAAAAAGCAGACAGGACATACAGTAACAAATAAAAAATAGTACACAGGTACATAAACAATAACAGAAAAGACATACAGTAACAAATAATTAAACATAGTAGACAGCCACATATATAATAATATAAAAATAATTAACCACCTAAAATTAATTTAGGCAGATAAGGAAAGGTATGAACACTTTTATAAATTAGTGCTGAATTAAATAATAAACCATAATTCATAGAAAAAGCCCATGTGTTCTTTATCAGAAGACGTTATATTGTTAACATGTTACTACTGTTTAATCTACAGCTTCAATTAAATCCCTACCAAATTCAAATAATTCTATCTGTAGAAATGAAAAAGCTGATTCTCAATCACAGGGAATAGTGAGAGGTCTCAAATAACAAAACAATCTTGAAAAAGAACAAAATGTTGAAGAACTCACAGTCTTAGGTTTCAAAACAATGTAATGACAGAAGGAAAACTATATACCATTGGGAGAGAATCACTGTAACAGAAACAAACACAAATATCTATCACCAAATGATTTTTTCAGAAGAATGTAAATTCCATTCAGTGAGGAAAAATTTATGTTTTTAACAGTTGGCATTTGGACAACTGAATTTTTAAATGCAAAATAATACTTGTTTTCAACTTCACACCACCTTCAAAGATTAATTCAAACAGATCAATGGCCTAAATATAAGTGAATACATATAACTCTAAGAAAGAAAAAAAAAAACAACAAGGAAATAAAGAATACTAATATGGCCTCAATTTTAACAATGGAATGTCAGATATAGCACCAAATATATAAGCAACAAAGGAAAAGTGATAAATTAGACTGCATATACAAAATAGAACATTTTGTATATCAAGATAATTTTCTGGAAAGTGAATAGACAACATAAAGACATGAAAAAAATGGAAGACATTTAGCTGATCATGTTTTAAATCTCAAAGATACAAATAACTCATGCAAGAGAAAAAAAATCAATGAACAAATTGTGTTTTAAGAAGACATATATGTGACTGTTGGCCATTATTATGTCTTCCCTGGAGAAATGCCTGTCCATGCCCTCTGCTAATTTCTTGATTGGATTAATTGTTCTTTGGGTGTGGAGTTTGATATTTTTTTATAGATTTCAGATACTAATCCTTTATCTGATACGTCATTTGCAATATCTTCTCCCATTCTGTCAGTTGTCTCTTTGTTTTGTCAACTGTTTCCTTTTCTGTGCAAAAGCATTTTATCTTGATGAAGTCCCTATAGTTCATTTTTGCCCTTGTTTCCTTTGCCTTTGGAGATGTGTCTAGCAAGAAGTTGCTGTGGCCAAGATCAAAGAGGTTGCTTCTTGTGTTTTCCTTTAGGACTTTGATGGATCCCTGGCCAATGGGCACAAGAAAATATTCTCAACATCACTCCACATCAGGTGTACAAACTGAAACCATAATGCAATACCACATCACACTAGTCAGAATGGCTAAACTTAACAATTCAGGAAATGACAGATATTGGTGAGAATGAGGAGACAGGAGAACCCACTTACACTGTTGATGGTAATGTAAGCTAGTGCAGCCACTCTGGGAAAGAATATGGAGGTTCTTCAAAAAGTTGAAAATAGAAGTACCTAATGACCAGCAGGTC
Organism: Procyon lotor; assembly: GCA_028646535.1. Classification (NCBI taxonomy): domain Eukaryota; kingdom Metazoa; phylum Chordata; class Mammalia; order Carnivora; family Procyonidae; genus Procyon; species Procyon lotor. Next base: position 127,273,609 of record CM053607.1, on the reverse strand, counting down.
CACTACTGGTAGATACAAGATACAAATGTAGTCCTCCAAAGGGGCACATTCACCCCAATGTTTATAGCAACAATGTCCACAGTAGCCAAACTATCCAATGAGGCCAGGTGTCCATTGACAGAAGTGGTATATCTATACAATGGAATATTACACAACCATCAAAAATGAAATCTTGGGGAGAGGGGGTACGATAGCAGAGGTGTAAGAGCCTGAGAGAGTGTCAGATCCCAGAAGTTCAGCTAGATATTTATCAAATAATAATAAAAGCCTACAAACTCAACAGGAGAGAGAAGAGACTACAGCAATTCTAGGAGCAGAAAATTGACCTCTTTCTGAAAGGTAGGACATGTGGAAAAAGGGAATCCAAAGCAACGGAAAGGGAGACCCTGGGGGGGGATAACTTCTGGCAACCATAGTGTCATGAGGCACAAAATCAGAACTTTTAGTCTGCTTTGCTGAGGGACATCACTCCAGAGACTAAATGGGTGAGGGGGGTGTTGGCCTTTGCAGGTATTGGAGATCATGGAGGGTCCATGATCAAAGGAACGAGTCTGATACAAATTGAAGTTCAAGCAAAGCTTTCTTTCATGCTAAGCATCGAGAGTTACACTGACTGGTCAGGGCCATCTCTATGGAGAGAGTGACCAGGCCTAATCTTACTGCTAGCTTTCACAGGCAAAAACTGCAAACCATAAGACACACAACTGCCGAGTGCTGACATTGGTCATCATTGGTCAGAAACAGGGAAGATGAAGGGGGTTACATATGTGTTTTTTTACTGATTGGATGCCTCCACCTGGCCTGACTCATCATAAGACACATAGCTGCCGAGTGCTGACATTGGTCATCATTGGTCAGAAACAGGGAAGATGAAGGGGGTTACATATGTGTTTTTTTACTGATTGGATGCTCCACCTGGCCTGACTCATCCTTGTAGTCTGTGCTCTGTTATCAGGAACTATCCAACCACATTTTACTGTTTACCTGGACTTGCTTTCAAGCAAGTTCCTCAGGGGGGCAGGGTCAATTTAACTTTACTGCACAAAGAACAAAAATGGCTGTTTAACCGAAATGGAGTCGTTCTGGCTAAGTGGGCCCTTACAGTGGGAATAGTGTGGTTTCAGGACCCATGGGGTCACAGATGGACAAGGGGTGCCCAAGTGTGCCAGAGCTCCCTGGTATTGGGGCAGGAAAGTTGGCAGCAGAGAAGGAGCCATGCAGCAGCTTATCAGCTTCAGCTTACTTTAGACTATGATCTGAGACACAGTCGGGTTACTGCTCTTCAAGCAGGGATCCCACAAGAGGCAGCTCCTGAGACACTTCCTCCTTCCTCCTGAGGGAGGAGCATGAAGCAGGAATCTGCTGGGTTTGGAGTCTCCAGATGGGGCTGTGCGTGCCCCAGATAGAGGCGATCCACCACAGGCTAGCTGAGCACAGAGCACGGGCCACAGACAAGGAAGATGGGAGTGATTGACCACTTTCCTCTGAGGGCAAGCTGTGAGGTGGGTGCCCAGCACTCAGATCCTCTGGGCTGGAGAATGGGAGGCTGCATTTTCATTCCCGGCCTCTAAGGAGGTATGGAAAGTGCTCAGGAAACAAAAACCCTTAAAGTGAACCTGAGAAAAGTGCTTGGCCCATCCCTTGACAAGGGTAATGCAATTCCGCCTCAGGCAAAGACATGTGAGAATCACCACAACGGCCCCTTCCCCAGAAGATCAGTGAGAATGTCCAGCTAAGACCTAGTTAATCAATCAGTGAATAGTGCAGAACTACAGAGTATCTTTCACCCTCACACGTCCATTCTTACCCTGATAAAATTACAAGCAGGAAAACTCACCACAAAAAAAAAAAGGAAAAAAAAAAAGAAAAAGAGAGAGAGACAGTACTGATGGCTGGAGACCTAGTCAATACGGGCATTAGTAATATGTCAGAAATAGAGTTCAAAATGACCATTATCAAGATGCTACCTGGGCTCAAGAAATCCATGGATGATATTAGAGAATCCCTTTCTGGAGAAATAAAATCCCTTCTGGAGAAATAAAAGAAATAAAATCTAACCAAGTTGAAATAAAAAAAAAAAAGCTGGTAATCAAAAACCTGCAATAAAAAACGGAGGCTCTCACTGCTAGGACAAATGAGGCAGAAGAAAAAATTAGCGATAAAGAAGACCAAATGATGGAGAATAAAGAAGTTGAGAAGGAGAGAGACCAACTACTCGACCACGAGGGGCGAATTCAAAAGTTAAGCGATACCATAAGAAGCAACAGTATTAGAATAGTTGGGATCCCAGAAGAAGAAACAGAGATGGGGAGGAAGGTATATTGGAAAAATTTATAGTAGAGAATTTTCCTAATATGGTGAAGAGGACAAACATCCCAATCCAGGAGGCACAGAGAACCCTCTCAAAATCAATAAAAATAAGTCTACACCCGATCATCTTATAGTAAAACATACAAGTCTTAGTGACAAAGACAAAATACTGAAAGCAGCTTGTGACAAGAAGTCTGTAACATACAAAGGCACAAATGTTAGATTGGCAGAACACCTATCCACAGAGACCTGGCAGGCCAGAAATGACTGGCATGATATATTCAGAGCACTAAATGAGAAAAATATGCATCCAAGAATACTATATCCAGCTAGGTTGTGACTGAAAATAGACGGCGAGATAAAAAGCTTCCAGGAAAAACAAAAACTGAAAGAATTTGCAAACACCAAACCAGCCCTACAGGAAATCTTGAAAGGGGTCCCCTAAGAAAGAGACAGCCTAAAACGAACATACACCAAAAAGGAATAGACACAATATACAGTTAACAGTCACCTAACAGGCAATAAAATGGCACTAAATTCATATCTGTCAATAGTTACCCTGAATGTAAACGGGCTAAATGCCCCAATCAAAGACACAGAGTATCAGAATGGATAAAAAAAAAAAAAAAGCCACTGATATGCTGTCTACAAGAATATCATCTTAGACCCAAAGACACCTCCAGATTTAAAGTGACGGGGTAGAAAACAATTTACCGTGCTAATGGACATTAAAAGAATGCTGGGGTGGCAATCCTTTTATCAGATAATTTAGATTTTAAGCCAAAGACTATAATAAGAGATGAGGAAGGACACTACATCATACTTAAAGGGACTGTCCAATAAGAATATCTAACAATTGTAAATATCTATGCCCCTACCATGGGAGAAGCCAATTATATAAACCAATAAATAACAAAGTCCAAGAAACAGATCAACAATAATACAATAATAGTAGGGGACTTTAATGCCGCCCCTCACAGAAATGGACAGATCATCTAAGCAAAATATCAACAAGGAAATAAAGCTTCTAAATGACACACTGCACCAGAAGGATATCACAGATATATTCAGAACATTCCATCCAAAAGCAAGAGAATACACATTCTTCTCGAGTGCACATGGAAAATTCTCCACAATAGATCACATCCTGGAGCACAAATCAGGTCTCAATCATTACCAACAGTTTGGGATCATTCCCTGCATATTTCCAGACCACAATGGCATGAAACTACAACTCAATCACAAGAGGAAAGTTGGAAAAAACGCAAATACATGGAGGCTAAAGAGCATCCTACTAAAAAACAAATGAGTTAACCAGGAAAATAAAGAAAAATTTTAAAAAATTCATGGAATCAAATGAAAATGAAAACACAACTGTTCCAAACCTTTGGGTCACAGCAGAGGTGTTCATGAGAGGAAAGTATATAGCAATACAAGTCTTTCTAAAGAATCAAGAAAGATCTAAAATACACAACCTAACTCTAAACATAAAGGTGCCACCTCCTGAAGGCGCACGGGAGAAGAATGAGGCACAAACAAGTCAGCTGCAAGAGAAAGGGAGCAGGGATGACAGTAGCAAAGACTGTCGCCCCGAATGACTCCTCCATCTCATATTTATTAGAAAGTAGTTAACAACCAACAAAGAAGCCAGATTAGGTCATACATTGACCCTGAGTCGTGTAAATAAGTAAGAAGAAAGGCAAAATATGTCTGGTCACGTAGCACATGACCTATAATGAGCAAACCCAAACAAGAGGGTCATCTAACTAACTGCAGGTGCTCTCTGGGGAAAGGGAGATAACGAAAAATGAAGCAGGTGGCGATCCGCCCTGAGCGAGCCAGGCATCCCCAGCTGCTCAGCTTCAAGGATGTATTTCGTCCTCTCCCCCAGAGGCTCATTGACAGTACATGTTTTTCTTAAGTCTATATCTAAGCATGCTAGGTAACTAATATAATTTCTCACAGGTTATATTTTAAGCAGTACATTGTTCTGAGGGACAGTTACATTTCACCCTTTTTGTTTATGCAGAAGCAGGGAAGTTGATTTCTCTATCTCTCAATCCATCAGTCGTTGGAGGGATTTTCTTGTGCATCTGAGGACTAAGCATAAAAAGATTATAGCAGTAAAAAGAATAATTATTCCACCTATAATACCAGGCCTGTTTGTTTGATCTAAGTAAAGAAATTTTTACTTGAGATGAGACAGGATATCATTAACTCTTTGTGCAAAACTCACTTCTGGAACTAACTGTAGAGATGAGTGAGTAATGCTTTGAATAGTATCTTGAAGCTGTTTAATATCTAAAGTTGGATTGTCGCCATAATGATTGGTAATATGACGATGAATTTTGTTCCATGATATTTTTGATTCATTATAGGCATAAGGAGTAACACAGAAGGAAGAAACATTCCAATCACATAAGAGATGAAGCTTGAGCTTTATATTTTGAAGATTATTTTCATATATAAATCATGTCTGGTTCTAAATCAGATTCTTTCATCTAAGTTTTGATCTATGATTGTTTGTTGATTCCAAGCTTCGGTAGCATTCTCATGCCACTTTTGTACAGATGGTGTAGTTTGTACAGTCTGATATAAGGCTATTCCTGCAGTAGTAGCTGTAGCAGTAATGGCTATAATTCTTAGGATAGCTGCTATAAACAGTCCAATAAACCTTTTTGTTCTATGGACCCAGTTTTTCAAAACTGTTAAAAATACGTGCACATCTGGAGAGCTTTCCCAAATACGGTGATGTTTCACTGGTAACCAGATGTCTATTCTTCTTCTAGCTATGAGAATAATAGAATTGTCTGTGTAAATATTCTCATGTACACAAGTGAACATTTTACATTTGGGACAGTAGATTTCTCTCATATTATGATCAAAAGTCAATTTTCCAACAACAAAGACATAGGAATCTCTAACACATTCTCTTACCCATTCCTCTCTCATTAGGAGAAAGGAGAATGCATAGTAATTAGACTGATGAATGTAAGAGCCGTTCCAAGTTCTAAGGTGGTTTAAAGCGGTGGTGACTTTCCATAAATTCTTTTGTCTTCTATGAAAGTCAACAAAAGGGGATGGGGTTGAAAGCCCAAGCCAGACTAGAGGCGCATTTCCCCAAGCCAAGGTTTGTGGTATGATAAGGTAATCAAAAGCATGCCATATTAAATTTTGATGAGATGAGCAGGGTCTCCCAGTGCAATTTGCGACTGCCCTCCCCTTAGGGGATCAGTCCCATACAATTCCATAGGAATCATTAATGAGGACACTGGGATAAGAAGCTCGACAATCCTCCCATAAAGAGTGAATTCCTTCATCAGATCACATTGGTGTCCGTTTGCATTTAGGAAGAGGGGGTGCTGCTATATTATAGCTAGGACCCCAATATTTATAGGCTAGGAATCCTTTTGTGGTGAGTAAACTTAACTGAACTTTGGCCAACCTATTATTAATAGGAAAGTCCACCAACCATCTTTGATTATCAGGGATGAGGCAGCTAGAATGATTGCCAATACATATTGGTCTATTTTGATATCCCAGAGTAAGATTAATATTTGTGCCTTCCTCTTGAGGCAATAATGGCAATCTGTGATCCAATACTCCAGGTACCCATTTGGAGGCATTCAAATAAATTGGTATTATATCTTCTCCCCATTCCACTGGATGGAGCAAGGGAGGATTAGGTATATATGCCCAATAAGTGAAGTTATCTATTTGTGCATAACACCCTGGAAGACTTACGGCTACCGTGATGAGGGCCATCATAGTTACTGCCATGTTGTTAGAGGTGAAAGCACGCTGTTCATTCTCCAAAACTTCCTCAGCTTTCTTGGTCAGCTTCTTTATCTGGCCCCAAGTTGGAATCTTTGCTCGGTCTGCCCCGGCATCGTCAATCGGGTGCTCTCCAGTGTGAGACCCTCAAAGCTGATGATTGGTGGGACTGGTTCAAATCCACATCTTTTCCTTTTGCTCATGACAAACCTTTATGAAATGAGAGGGCACCCATAGGGGCTCGGCAGCCTCGTTGGGTAATACACATGCATATCCTTTTCCCCAGGTAACTAAATTACCAGGGAGCCATTGGTTAGAAGTGATACTTTTCCACCAGATTGGAGGATATACTTTATCCTGTTTATATGTAGTGAAATGTCTTTCTACTGCTGTAGTATTTTTATTACCACGATTTAAGAAATTAAGAGTAAACAAAAGTTGGGCTAATATTTCTTGAGGGGGACCTTGTAGTCCCCCTTTCTGTTTATGAAGCTGTGATTTTAGTATTTGATTTGCCCGCTCTACAATTCCTTGTCCTTGAGGATTATATGGGATGCCAGTAGAATGTTTAATTTTCCATAAATTAAAGAAGGATTGTAGTTTATCGGAAACATAGGCGGGTGCATTATCAGGTTTTATAACTTTGGGCATACCCATGACTGCAAAGGCAGAATGTAGATGTCTAATAACATGTGCAGCAGTTTTTCCTGTTTGAGCTGTAGCCCATATAATGTGAGAATGTGTGTTTATAGTGACATGAATAAAAGATTGTCTCCCAAAAGAAGGGATGTGAGTGACATCCATCTGCCATATTTCATTGGATGTTTAACCCCGGGGGTTAACGCCTGTTTGTTGTGTAGGCAAATTAATGGCTGCACAAGAGGGGCAGGAGTGGACAATAGTCTGCTTGTTCTTTAGTAATAGAGAATTTGTGATGAAGCCCCCCCCCTTTTTTTTTTACGAAGCCCTTTTTGATTTGGATGTGTAAGAGAGTGAAAATCAGATGCTTCCTGAAAAGTTGAAAAAACGAGAGAGTCAGCAATTTTATTACCTTTAGTTAATGGCCCAGGGAGGCCAGTGTGACTACAGATATGTGTAGCATAGAAAGGAGCAGAACATGGATGAATAAGGGACTGTAAATGAAGAAATAATGAATGAAGAGAGACATCAGATGTAGAAATAGCAGTTTTGATATGTTGTAAAACATACACTGTATGTTTTATGTACAACAAATTAAATGCAGAAGAAACATCTTGAAACAATGTAATAACTGCCATTAATTCTGATTTCTGTGCTGAAAGACCAGTAGTTGAGATGATTTTTGAAGTAGGACCATAATAACAGGCTTTACCTTTGACAGAGCCATCAGAAAAGTAAGTAGGGGCATCTGTTACTGGATTTTTAGAAGTAATTTTAGGAAGGACAAAAGCAGTACATTTTAAAAAGGAAACAACAGGTAAAGAGGGATAATGAGAAGTGTTTCCAGTAAAGCCACTAAGGGCAATTTGCCTGTTTAAATTATTCTGGAATGTCGTTTCAATCTGTGTTTTATTTAAAGGCAAAACTATAACCTTTGGATCATATCCTTGTATTTGACGAGTTCTTTTTCTCCCTAAATGAATAATGCTGCCAATATAAGTATATAAGATATATATATCTATATGTAGATATAGATATATATATCTACATATAGTAAAAAAAAAAAGGGGGGGGGCTTCATCACAAATTCTCTATTACTAAAGAACATATAGATATATAGATCTACATATCTATATCTACATATAGATATATATATATCTCTATAAGTAGTGAGTGTTTTAACAGTATTATTTGGAAGAAAATCCATTCTATAATTAATTCTTTTTGTATAATTAATCCAGTGGGTGTATGTGGAGTATGAAAAATAAGAAGATCTAATGGTATCTCAGGTAAAACTCTATCCGTTTGCACTGATTGAATTTGAGCTTCAACAAATTGTAATTCTTTTTTTTTTTTTAAAGATTTTATTTATTTAACAGAGAGAAACACAGCGAGAGAGGGAACACAAGCAGAGGGAATGGTAGTGGGAGAAGAAGGCTTCCTGCCAAGCAGGGAGCCCAATGCGGGGCTCGATCCCAGGACCCTGGGATCTGACCTGGGCCGAAGGCAGATGCTCAATGACTGAGCCACCCAGGTGCCCCAACAAATTGTAATTCTTTTAAAGCCTCCTTTGATAGGGTTCTAGGGCTATTTAAATTAGGATCTTCTTTTAAAGAGGCAAATAAATGCTGTAAGGCATAAGTAGGAATTCTAATTTTAGGTCTTATCCAATTAATATCTCCCAATAATTTTTGCAGATCATTTAAGGTTGTAATTTTATCTCTACGAATTTGAACTTTCTGTGGTTTGATCGAAGTTCTGTCCATAATGAACCCTAAATATGAGAAAGGGGAGGTGGTTTGCATTTTTTCTGGGGCTATAATTAGTTTATATTTATCAAATTGTAACTGAAGCACCTAAAATGTGTCCTGCAATTGTATATTATCAGGGGCTGCGCGTAATATATCATCCATATAATGGATAAGATAAACTTGTGGAAATTGATCTCTGACTGGTTATATAACTTTGGCCGCATATTCCTGACAGATAGTAGAGCTATTTAACATTCCCTGTGGTAAAACTCTCCATTGATATCGTTTGGCTGGTTCTTTTAGATTCAAACTAGGAATTGTGAAAACAAAATGGGGACAGTCTTCCTTGGCTAGTGGTATAGTATAGAAACAATCCTGTAAATCTATGATAATTATTGACCATTCGCGTGGAACTAGATTAGGTGAAGGCAATCAGGGTTGCAGGGGTCCCATAGGTAGAATCACAGAATTAACCATACGCAGGTCTCTTAAAAGTCTCCATTATCCTGATTTTTTCTTAATAGCAAAAACAGGTGAATTCCAAGGACTGTGAGATTCCTCAGTATGCCCTTTTTCTATCTGCTTTTCAACCAAGGTTTGTAGAATAAGTAGCTTTTCCTGTGTTAAGGGCCACTGCTCCACCCAAATAGGTTTATCACTCTTCCAGTTTAACTTAATGGGCTTCAGAGCAGTGGCCCTCAGTGAAAAATCTGAGAATCCTCCTTAGGGGAAGGTATAATCAAAGAGGCTCCCCATTGACTTAGTAAATCTCGTCCCCAAATGTTAACAGGCAAGTCTACAATATATGGTTGTAGATAACCCTTTTGACCCTCGGGTCCTTCACAAAAAAAAATATTGGAGATCTGACATACATCGCTAGTCTGTCCTAATCTTGTAAAAGGAGTGGAGGACAAATTATATGGCCATTTTTTAGACCAATGTAATGAGATTATGATAGAGATATCAGGTCCAGTATCAATTAGACTTGAAAATTCTTTTCCTTGTATTTTACTAGGACAAATTGGTTTATCTTGATAGATTTTCTCAGTTAAATATGCACCAATTTTTCCAGTGCTCCCAAACCCATTAGAGATTCCTTGTTTGTTTCTAAATTGACCCTGAAAGTAGGGTAAAAGTAGCAACTGGGCAATGCAGTCTCCTTTTTGAAAGTGGTATGGAGCTGCAGTAGTTATCATCACTGAAATTTCACCAGTATAATCGGAATCAATAACGCAGGTGTGAACTAGTACTCCTTTTGAAGTAAGGCCAGATCTTCCCAGGAGTAACCCAGTGGATCCCTTTGGTTAAGGGCCAAAAATGTTAGTTGGAATTTTAGTGGGAAGCTTGGCAGCCATTAAGAGATGATCTTTGGGAATAGGGATATCTAATCCAGCACTGCCAGGAGTTGCGTGTAATAAATTTAAAATGGTACATCTATCTGAAAGTTGGATGTTAAGAGAGAATTGGCCCCCTTGTTTTTCGGGGCTGAGGGCTTGCCCCGAAATAAGTTTCCCTGAATGGGAGATCCATCCTTGTAAAATTTGGAATGACATTGACTTGCCCAATGGTTTCCCTTTTTACATTTAGGACAGAGACTTGGTGGATTAATTTTTGCCTTTTGTGTAGGGAATTTTCCTTTTTGCCTGCATTGAGCTTTGATATGTCCTGTCTGTCCACAGTTAAAATATTGTCCTTTAAATTTTCCTATGGTCAGAGCAGCCATCGCTTGGGCTAACAAATCAGCTTTATAAGTCTCTGTTCTCTCATTACCCCATGTACAATTTTGACCCTTAAATCTTTATAAGGTTGTTGAAGGTGGAAGGTCTCATCTTCTGTAACTTCTTCCTGCTGAATAGGGACTTAGAGTTGTTCTGTTATTGGAGGAAGTGGAGGAGGAGGTTCCTCCTTTATATATTTCTTTACTATGACTTTAGGAATTTCTTCTTCCTCCAGAATAGCATATTTAGGTTCTTTCTTTAAAGGTTATCCTGAACATTTATTATCGCTATCTGAATCAGGGTTTTGTAAAGGCTCCAAAAAGGAGCGAATAAGGGTCCAAGTAGGCCATATAGTAATTGGAATTGATTTTCCTTTAAGATGCAAATGTTTTAGCTCATGACCTACTTTTCCCCATGTCTGTAATTCTAAAGTCCCTAATGTAGGTAACCAGGAGCAATGTTCTTTAATTACCTTAAAAAGCTCCAAAAGTTGGCCCTCGCTGACTTTTGCTCCTCCTGCCTTTAGGAGCCATCTCAGTAAACATACATAAGGGCAATATACGTTTGTGCTCTTTAGATTTCCCATACCCTGCGATAAGTACTCACAACTCACCAATGGGAAAAAGGCACAGCCATGCACACC